>SZWC01006907.1:88594-102045 GCA_023375785.1 Penium margaritaceum | reverse complement strand
GTGGTCAGAAACACGGTGGTCAGAAACACAGTGGTCAGAAACACAGTGGTCAGAAACACAGTGGTCAGAAACACAGTGGTCAGAACATACTGGTCAGAAATACACTGACAGAAACACACTGGTCAGAAACAAACTGGTCAGAAACACTCTGGTCAGAAACAAACTCGTCAAGAACAAAATGGTCAGAAACACACTGGTCAGAAAGACAGTGGTCAGAAACACAGAGGTCAGAAACACAGTGGTCAGAAACACACTGGTCAGAAACACACTGGTCAGAAACACAGTGGTCAGAACGTACTGGTCAGAAGCACACTGTCAGAAACACACTGGTCAGAAAGAAGCTGGTCAGAAACACTCTGGACAGAAACACACTTGCGAAGAACACAGTGGTCAGAAACACACTGGTCAGAAACACAGTGGTCAGAAACTTAGAGGTCCGAAACACGGTGGTCAGAAACACACTGGTCAGAAACACACTGGTCAGAAACACAGTGGCCACAAACACAGTGGTCAGAAACACAATTGGCAGAAACGCAGTGGTGAGAAACACACTGGTCAGAAACACAGTGATCAGAAACACAGTGGTCAGAAACGCAGTGGTCAGAAATACAGCGGTCACAAACACAGTGGTCAGAAACACACTGGTCAGAAACACGATGGTCAGAAACACACTGGTCATAAACACAGTGGTCACAAATAGAGTGGTCACAGTCACACTGGTCAGAAACACAGTGGTCAGAAACACACTGGTCAGAAACACACTGGTCAGAAACACAGTGGTCATAAACACACTGATCAGAAACACACGGGTCAGAAACACAGTGGTCAGAAACACACTGGTCAAAAACACACTGGTCATAAACACTGTGGTCATAAGCACAGTGGTCAGAAACACACTGGTCATAAACACAGTGGTCATAAGCACAGTGGTCAGAAACACACTGGTCAGACTCACAGTGGTTAGAAACACACTGGTCAGAAACAAAGTGGTCAGAAACACAATGGTCAAAAACACACTGGTCAGAAACACAGTGGTCAGACACACATTGGTCAGAAACACACTGGTCAGAAATACAGTGGTCAGAAACACAGTGGTCAGAATTACACTGGTCGGAAACACACTGGTCAGAAACACAAGGGTCAGAAACACAGTGGTCAGAAACACAGTGGTCAGAAACACAGTGATCAGAAACACACTGGTCAATAACACACTGGTCAGAAACACACTGGTCAGAAACACATTGGTCAGAAACACAGTGGTCAGAAACACAGTGGTCAGGAACATGGTGGTCAAAAACACTGTGGTCAGAAAAACAATGGTCAGAAACACAAGGGTCAGGAACACGGTGGTCAGGAACACGGTGGTCAGAAACACAGTGGTCAGAGACACAGTGGTCAGGAACACAGTGGTCAGAACATACTGGTCAGAAACACACTGTCAGAAACACACTGGTCAGAAACACACTGGTCAGAAACACACTGGTCAGGCACACACTGGTCAGAAGCACACTGGTCAAAAACACTCTGGTCAGAAACACACTTGTCAGACACACAGTGGTCAGAAACACACTGGTCAGAAACACAGTGGTCTGAAACACACTGGTCAGAAACACACTAGTCAGAAACACAGTGGTCACAAACACAGTGGTCATACACACAGTGGTCATAAACACACTGGTCAGAAATACAAGGGTCATAAACTCAGTGGTCGGAAACAGCCTGGTCAAAAACATACTGCTCAGAAGCACAGTGATCAGAAACACAGTGGTAGTTAACACAGTGGTAAAAAACACACTGGTCAGACCCACACTGGTCAGAAACGCAGTGGTCAGAAACACACTGGTCAGAAACACACTGGTCAGACACACAATGGTCACAAACACAGTGGTCAGAAACACAGTGGTCAGAATTACACTGGTCAAAAACACACTGGTCAGAAACACAGTGGTCAGAAACACACTGGTCAGAAACACATTGCTCAGAAACACAGCGGTCAGAAACGCGGTGGTCAGAAACACAGTGGTCAGAAACAAACTGGTCAGAAACACAGTGGTCAGAAACAAAGTGGTCAGAAAAACAGTGGTCAGAAACACAATGCTCAGGAACACGGTGGTTAGGAACACGGTGGTCAGAGACACAGTGGTCAGAAACACAGTGGTCAGAAACACAGTGGTCAGAAACACATTGGTTAGGACATACTGGTCAGAAACACTCTGTCAGAAACACACTGGTCCAAAAACAAACTGGTGAGAAACACTCTGGTCAGAAACAAATTTGTCAAGAACACAATGGTCAGAAACATCCTGGTCAGAAACACAGTGGTCAGAAACACAGAGGTCAGAAGCACAGTGGTCAGAAATACACTGGTCAGAAACACACTGGTCAGAAACACAGTGGTCAGAAACACAGTGGTCAGAAACTCAGTGGTCAGAAACACAGTGGTCAGAAACACAGTGGTCAGAACATACTGGTCAGAAACACACTGTCCGAAACACACTGGTCAGAAACAAACTGGTCAGAAACACTCAGGTCATAAACACACTTGTCAAGAACACAGTGGTCAGAAACACACTGGTCAGAAACACAGTGGTCAGAAACACAGAGGTCAGAAACACGGTGGTCAGAAACACACTGGTCAGAAACACACTGGTCAGAAACACAGCGGTCACAATCACAGTGGTCAGAAACACAATTGTTGGAAACGCAATGGTCAGAAACACACTAGTCAGAAACACAGTGGTCAGAAACGCAGTGGTTAGAAACACATTGGTCAGAAACACTGCGGTCACAAACACAGTGGTCAGAAACACACTGGTCAGAAACACGGTGGTCAGAAACACACTGGTCATAAACACAGTGGTCACAAACAGAGTGGTCACAATCACACTGGTCAGAAACACAGTGGTCAGAAACACACAGGTCAGAAACACACTGGTCAGAAACACAGTGGTCATAAACACACTGATCAGAAACACACTGGTCAGAAACACAGTGGTCAGAAACACAGTGGTCAGAAACACACTGGTCATAAACACTGTGGTCATAAGCACACTGGTCATGAACACACTGGTCAGAAACACAGTGGTTAGAAACACACTGGTCAGAAACACAGTGGTCAGAAACACACTGGTCATAAACACAGTGGTCACAAACAGAGTGGTCACAATCACACTGGTCAGAAACACAGTGGTCAGAAACACAGAGGTCAGAAACACAGTGGTCAGAAACACACTGGTCATAAACACAGTGGTCACAAACAGAGTGGTCACAATCACACTGGTCAGAAACACAGTGGTCAGAAACACAGAGGTCAGAAACACAGTGGTCAGAAACACACTGGTCATAAACACAGTGGTCACAAACAGAGTGGTCACAATCACACTGGTCAGAAACACAGTGGTCAGAAACACAGAGGTCAGAAACACAGTGGTCAGAAACACACTGGTCATAAACACAGTGGTCACAAACAGAGTGGTCACAATCACACTGGTCAGAAACACAGTGGTCAGAAACACAGAGGTCAGAAACACAGTGGTCAGAAACACACTGGTCATAAACACAGTGGTCACAAACAGAGTGGTCACAATCACACTGGTCAGAAACACAGTGGTCAGAAACACAGAGGTCAGAAACACAGTGGTCAGAAACACACTGGTCATAAACACAGTGGTCACAAACAGAGTGGTCACAATCACACTGGTCAGAAACACAGTGGTCAGAAACACACAGGTCAGAAACACACTGGTCAGAAACACAGTGGTCAGAAACACAGTGGTCAGAAACACACTGGTCATAAACACTGTGGTCATAAGCACACTGGTCATGAACACACTGGTCAGAAACACAGTGGTTAGAAACACACTGGTCAGAAACACAGTGGTCAGAAACACAATGGTGAAAAACACACTGGTAAGAAACACAGTGGTCAGAAACACAGTGGTCAGAAACACACGGGTCATAAACACAGGGGTCAGAAACTCTTTGGTTAGAGACACAGTTGTCAGAAACACACTGGTCAGAAACACGCTGGTCCGAAAAACACTGGTCGGAAACACAGTGGTCAGAAACACAGTGGTCACAAGTACACTGGTCAGAAACACAGTGGTCAGAAACACAAGGGTCAGAAACACAGTGGTCAGAAACACAGTGGTCAGAATCACAGTGGTCAGAAACACACTGGTCAGAAAGACACTGGTCAGAAACACACTGGTCAGAAACACATTGGTCAGAAACACAGTGGTCAGAAACACAGTGGTCAGAAACATGGTGGTCAGAAACACTGTGGTCACAACAACAATGGTCTGAAACACAAGGGTCAGGAACACGGTGGTCAGGAATACGGTGGTCAGAAAGACAGTGGTCAGAAACACAGTGGTCAGAAACACAGTGGTCAAAAACAAAGTGGTCAGAACATACTGGTCAGAAACACACTGTCAGAAATACACTGGTCAGAAACACACTGGTCCGAAACACCCTGGTCAGACACACACTGGTCAGAAGCACAGTGGTCAGAAACACTCTGGTCAGAAACACACTTGTCAGACACACAGTGGTCAGAAACACACTGGTCAGAAACACAGTGGTCAAAAACACAGAGGTCAGAAACACAGTGGTCAGAAACACAGTGGTCAGAAACACACTAGTCAGAAACACAGTGGTCACAAACACAGTGGTCAGACACACAGTGGTCATAAACACACTGGTCAGAAGTACAAGGGTCAGAAACTCACTGGTCAGAAACAGACTGGTCAAAAACACACTGCTCAGAAGCACAGTCGTCAGAAACTCAGTGGTAAGAAACACCATGGTCAGATACACACTGGTCAGACCCACACTGGTCAGAAACGCAGTGGTCAGAAACACACTGGTCGGAAACACACTGGTCAGACACGCAGTGGTCAGAAACACAGTGGTCAGAAACACAGTGGTCAGAATAACACTGGTCAGAAACACACTTGTCAGAAACACAGTGGTCAGAAACACACTGGTCAGAAACGCATTGCTTAGAAGCACAGCGGTCAGAAACGCGGTGGCCAGAAACACAGTGGTCAGAAACAAACTGGTCAGAAACACAGTGGTCAGAAACACAGTGGTCGGAAAAACAGTGGTCAGAAACACAGTGGTCAGAAACACGGTGGTCAGGAACACGGTGGTCAGAAACACAGTGGTCAGAAACACAGTGGTCAGAAACACAGTGGTCAGAAACACAGTGGTCAGAACATACTGGTCGGAAACATACTGTCAGAAACACACTGGTCAGAAACAAACTGGTCAGAAACACAGTGGTCAGAAACATACTGGTCAGAAACACAGTGGTCAGAAACATACTGGTCAGAAACACAGTGGTCAGAAACATACTGGTCAGAAACACAGTGGTCAGAAACATACTGGTCAGAAACACAGTGGTCAGAAACATACTGGTCAGAAACACAGTGGTCAGAAACATACTGGTCAGAAACACAGTGGTCAGAAACATACTGGTCAGAAACACAGTGGTCAGAAACATACTGGTCAGAAACACAGTGGTCAGAAACATACTGGTCAGAAACACAGTGGTCAGAAACATACTGGTCAGAAACACAGTGGTCAGAAACATACTGGTCAGAAACACAGTGGTCAGAAACATACTGGTCAGAAACACAGTGGTCAGAAACATACTGGTCAGAAACACAGTGGTCAGAAACATACTGGTCAGAAACACAGTGGTCAGAAACATACTGGTCAGAAACACAGTGGTCAGAAACATACTGGTCAGAAACACAGTGGTCAGAAACATACTGGTCAGAAACACAGTGGTCAGAAACATACTGGTCAGAAACACAGTGGTCAGAAACATACTGGTCAGAAACACAGTGGTCAGAAACATACTGGTCAGAAACACAGTGGTCAGAAACATACTGGTCAGAAACACAGTGGTCAGAAACATACTGGTCAGAAACACAGTGGTCAGAAACATACTGGTCAGAAACACAGTGGTCAGAAACATACTGGTCAGAAACACAGTGGTCAGAAACATACTGGTCAGAAACACAGTGGTCAGAAACACAGTGGTCAGAAACACAGTGGTCAGAAACACAGTGGTCAGAACATACTGGTCGGAAACATACTGTCAGAAACACACTGGTCAGAAACAAACTGGTGAGAAACACTGTGGTCAGAAACAAACTTGTGAAGAACACAATGGTGAGAAACACACTGGTCAGAAACTCAGTGGTCAGAAACACAGAGGTCAGAAGCACAGTGGTCAGAAACATACTGGGCAGAAACACACTGGTCAGAAACACACTGGTCAGAAACACAGTGGTCAGAAACACAGTGGTCAGAAACACAGTGGTCAGAACATACTGGTCAGAAACACACTGTCAGAAACACACTGGTCAGAATCAAACTGGTCAGAAACACTCTGGTCAGAAACACACTGGTCAGAAACACAGTGGTGAGAAACACAGTGGTCAGAACATACTGGTCAGAAACACACTGTCAGAAACACACTGGTCAGAATCAAACTGGTCAGAAACACTCTGGTCAGAAACACACTTGTCAAGAACACAGTGGTCAGAAACACACTGGTCAGAAACACAGTGGTCAGAATCACAGAGGTCAGTAACACGGTGGTCAGAAACACACTGGTCAGAAACACACTGGTCAAAAACACACTGGTCACAAACACAGTGGTCAGAAACACAAGTGTCAGAAACGCAGTGGTCAGAAACACACTAGTCAGAAACAAAGTGGTCAGAAACACAGTGGTCAGAAACACAGTTGTCAGAAACACCACGGTCAAAAACACGGTGGTCAGAAACACACTGGTCAGAAACACGGTGGTCAGAAACACACTGGTCATAAACACAGTGGTGACAAACAGAGTGGTTACAATCACACTGGTCAGAAACACAGTGGTCAGAAACACACTGGTCAGAAACACACTGGTGAGAAACACAGTGGTCATAAACACACTGATCAGAAACACACTGGTCAGAAACACGGTGGTCAGGAACACACTGGTCAGAAACACACCGGTCATAAACACTGTGGTCATAAGCACAGTGGTCAGAAACACACTGGTCATAAACACAGTGGTCATAAGCACAGTGGCCAGAAACACACTGGTAAGAAACACAGTGGTCAGAAACACACTGATCATAATCACACTGGTCAGAAACACAATGGTCAAAAACACACTGGTCAGAAACACAGTGGTCAGAAACACAGTGGTCAGAAATACACGGGTCATAAATACAGGGGTCAGAAACTCATTGGTCAGACACACACTGGTCAGAAACACACTGGTCAGAAACACACTGGTAAGAAATACACTGGTCAGAAACACAGTGGTCAGAAACACAGTGGTCAGAATTACACTGGTCAGAAGCACAGTGGTCAGATACACAGTGGTCAGAAAAACAGTGGTCAGAAACACACTGGTCAGAAACACATTGGTCAGAAACACGCTGGTCAGAAACACAGTGGTCAGAAACACACTGGTCAGAAACACAAGGGTCAGAAGCACAGTGGTCAGAAACGCAGTGGTCAGAAACACACTGGTCAGAAACACACTGGTCAGAAACACACTGGTCGGATACACACAGGTCATAAACACACTGGATAGAAACACGGTGGTCAGAGACACAGTGGTGAGAAACACAGTGGTGAGAAATACATTGGTCAGAAACACGATGGTCAGACACACAGTGGTCAGAAAAACAGTGGTCAGAAACACAGTGGTCAGGAACACGGTGGTCAGGAACACGGTCAGAAACACAATGGTCAGAAACACAGTGGTCAGAAACACAGTGGTCAGAAACACAGAGGTCAGAAACACAGTGGTCAGAAACACGCTGATCATAAACATCCCGGTCAGAAACACACTGGTCAGAAACACAGTGGTCAGAAACACAGTGGTCAGAAACACACTTGTCAGAAACACACAGGTCAGGAACACAGCGGTCAGAAGCACAGTGGTCAGAAACACACTGGTCAGAAACACTGTGACCAGAATTACAGTGGTCAGAAACACAGTGGTCAGAAACACAGTGGTCAGAAACACAGTGGTCGCAAACACATTGTTCAGAAACACACTGGTCAGAAACACACTGGCCAGAAACACAGTGGTCGCAAACACTGTGGTCAGAAACACACTGGTCAAAAACACAGTGGTTAGAAACACACTTTTCACAAACACACTCGTTAGAGACACAGTGGTCAGAAACACAGTGGTCAGAAACACACTGGTCAGAAACACAGTGGCCAGAAACTCACTGGTGAGAAACACACTGGTCATAAACACAGTGGTCAGAAACACAGTGATCACAAGCACACTGATCATAAACACACTGGTCAGAAACACACTGGTCAGAAACATAGTGGTCAGAAACACAGTGATCAGAAACACACTGGTCAGAAATACAGGGGTCAGAAACTCAGTGGTCAGAAACACACTGGTCAGAAACACACTGGTCAGAAGCACAGTAGTCAGAAACACAGTGGTCAGAAACACAGTGGTTAGAGACACAGTGGTCAGAAACTCGGTGGTCAGAAACACAGTGGTCAGACACGGTGGTCAGAAACACAGTGGTGAGAAACACAGTGGTCAGAAACACAGTGGTCAGAAACACACTGGTCAGAAATACAGGGGTCAGAAACACAGTGGTCAGAAACACACTGGTCAGAAATACAGGGGTCAGAAACACAGTGGTCAGAAACACACTGGTCAGAAATACAGGGGTCAGAAACACAGTGGTCAGAAACACACTGGTCAGAAATACAGGGGTCAGAAACACAGTGGTCAGAAACACACTGGTCAGAAATACAGGGGTCAGAAACACAGTGGTCAGAAACACACTGGTCAGAAATACAGGGGTCAGAAACACAGTGGTCAGAAACACACTGGTCAGAAATACAGGGGTCAGAAACACAGTGGTCAGAAACACACTGGTCAGAAATACAGGGGTCAGAAACTCAGTGGTGAGAAACACACTGGTCAGAAACACACTGGTCAGAAGCACAGTAGTCAGAAACACAGTGGTCAGAAACACAGTGGTTAGAGACACAGTGGTCAGAAACACGGTGGTCAGAAACACAGTGGTCAGACACGGTGGGCAGAAACACAGTGGTGAGAAACACAGTGGCCAGAACACACTGGTCACAAACACACTGTAAAAAACACACTGGTCAGAAACACAGTGGTCAGAAACACACTGGTCAGAAACACACTGTTCAGAAACACACTGGTCAGAAACACTCTGGTCAGACACACGCTGGTCAGAAACACAGTGGTCAGAAACACACAGGTGAGAAACAAATTGGTCAGAAACGCAGTGGTCAGAAACACAGATGTCAGAAACACGGTGGTCAGAAACACACAGGTCAGAAACACACTGGTTAGGAACATAGTGGTCAGAAACACAGTGGTTAGAAACACAGTGGTCACTAACACAGTGGTCAGAAACACACTGGTCAGACACACGCTGGTCAGAAACACAGTGGTCAGAAACACACAGGTGAGAAACACACTGGTCAGAAACTCAGTGGTCAGAAACACAGTGGTCAGAAACACAGTGGTCAGAATTACACTGGCAAGAAACACAGTGGTCAGAAACGCAGTGGTCAGAAACACAGTGGCCAGAAACACAGTGGTCAGAAACACAGTGGTCAGAAACACACTGGTCAGAAGCACAGTGGTCACAAACACAGTGGTCATGAACACAGTGGTCAGAACATACTGGTCAGAAACACACTGTCAGAAACACACTGGTCGGAAACACTCCGGTCAGAAACACACTGGTCAAAAGCATTCTGGTCAGAAACACTCCAGTCAGAGACAGAATTGTCAGAAACACAATGGTCAGAAACACAATGGTCAGAAACACAGTGGTCACAAACACAGAGGTAAAAAACACAGCGGTCAGAAACACAATGGTCAGAAACACAGTGGTCAGAAAGACAGTGGTCCAAAACACAGTGGTCAGAAACACACTGGTCATAAGCACACTGGTCAGAAACACACTTGTCAGAAACACACTGGTCAGACACACACTGGCCAGAAACACACTGGTTAGAAACACACTGGTCAGGAACACAGTGGTCAGAGACACAGTGGTCAGAAACACAGTGGTCACAAACACAGTGGTCAGAAAGAAAGTGGTCAGAAACACAGTGGTCAGAAACACAGTGGTCACTAATACAGTGGTCAGAAACACACATGTCAGAAACACAGTGGTCAGAAACACACATGTCAGAAACACAGTGGTCACAAACACAGTGGTCAGAAACACACATGTCAGAAACACAGTGGTCAGAAACACACATGTCAGAAACACAGTGGTCACAAACACAGTGGTCAGAAACACACTGGTCACAAACACAGTGGTCAGAAACACATATGTCAGAAACACACTGGTCAAAAACACAATGGTCAGACACACAGTGGTCAGAAACACAGTGGTCACTAACACAGTGGTCAGAAACACAATGGTCATACACACGCTGGTCAGAAACACAGTGGTCAGAAACACACTGGTCAGAAACACACTGGTCAGAAACACAGTGGTCAGAAACACAGACGTCAGAATTACACTGGTCAGAAACACACTGGTCAGAAACACAGTGGTCAGAAGCACAGTGGTCAGAAACACACTGGTCAGAAACACATTGGCCAGAAACACAGTGGTCAGAAACACAGAGGTCAGGAACACAGTGGTCAGACACACACTGGTCAGAAACACACTGGTCAGAAACACAGTGGTCAGAAACACAGTGGTCAGAAACATACGTGCCAGAAACACACTGGTCATAAACACACTGGTCAGAGACACACTGGTCACAAACACACTGGTCAGAAACACACTGGTCAGAAACACAGTGGTCAGAAACATACGTGCCAGAAACACACTGGTCATAAACACACTGGTCAGAGACACACTGGTCACAAACACACTGGTCAGAAACACACTGGTCAGAAACACACTGGTCAGAAATTCAGTGGTCAGAAACACATTGGTCAGGAACACAGTGGTCAGAAACACAGTGGTCAGAAACACCGTGGTCAGAAACACACTGGTCAGAAGCACAGTTGTCAGAAACACAGTGGTCAGAAACACACTGGTTAGAAACACACTGGTCAGAAACACAGTGGTCAGAAACACAGAGGTCAAGAACACAGTGGTCAGACACACACTGGTCAGAAACACACTGGTCAAAAACACAGTGGTCAGAAACACAGTGGTCAGAAACATACGTGCCAGAAACACACTGGTCATAAACACACTGGTCAGAGACACACTGGTCACAAACACACTGGTCAGAAACACACTGGTCAGAAACACACTGGTCAGGACCATTGTGGTCATAAACACAATGGTCAGAAACACAGTGATCAGAAAAACAGTGGTCAGAAACACAGTGGCCAGAAACACAGTGGTCAGAAACACAGTGGTCACTAACACAGTGGTCAGTAACACAGTGGTCAGAGACACACAAGTCAGAAACACTGTGGTCAGAAAGACACTGGTCAGAAACACAGTGGTCAGAAACACACTGGTCAAAAACACAGTGGTCAGAAATACACTGGTCAGGAACACAATTGTCAGAAACACAGTGGTCAGGAACACAGTGGTCAGAAACACACTGGTCAGAAACACAGTAGCCAGAAACACACTGGTCAGAAACACACTGGTCATAAACACAGTGGTCTGAAACACAGTGATCAGAAGCACGGTGGTCAGAAACACACCGATCACAAACACACTGGTCAGAAACACACTAGTCCGAAACACAGTGGTCAGAAACACAGTGGTCAGAAACACACTGGTCAGAAACACACTGGTGAGAAGCACAGTGGTCAGAAGCACTGTGGTCAGAAACGCAGTGGTCAGGACATGGTGGTCAGAAACACAGTTGTCAGAAACACGGTGGTCAGAAACAGAGTGGTCAGAAACACGGTGGTCAGAAACACAGTGGTTAGAACGCACTGGTCAGAAACACACTGGTCAGGAACACACTGGTCAGAAATACAGAGGTCAGAAACACACTGGTCAGGAACACACTGGTTAGAAACATACTGGTCAGAAACACACTGGACAGAAACACAGTGGTCAGAAACACAGAGGTCAGAAACAAAGTGGTCAGAAACACACTGGTGAGAAACACACTGGTTAGAAACACAGTGGTCAGAAACACAGTGGTCAGAAACACGGTGGTCACAAACACTGTGGTCACTAACACATTGGTCAAACACACACTGGTGAGACACACACTGGTCAGAAACATAGTAGTCAGAAACACACTGGTCAGAAACACAGTGGTCAGAAACACAGTGGTCAGAAGCACAGTCGTCAGAAACACAGTGTTCAGAAACGCAGTGGTAAAAAACACAGTGGTCAAAACACACTGGTTAGAAACACAGTGGTCCGAAGCACAGTGGTCCGAAACACAGTGGTCAGAAACACAATGGTCAAAAGCACAGTGGTGAGGACCACACTGGTCAGAAAATGGTTGTTAGAAACACACTGGTCAGAAACACAGTGGTCACAAACACAGTGGTCAGAAACACACTGGTCAGAAACACAGTGGTCATTAACACACTGGTCAGAAACACACTGGTCATAAACACGGTGGTTAGATACACAGTTGTCAGATGCACAGTGGTCAGAAACTCACTGGTCTTAAACAGAGTGGTCAGGGCCACAGTGGTTAGAAACACACTGGTCAGAAACACAGTAGTCTGAAGCACACTTGTCAAAAACACACTGGTCTGAAACACGGTGGTCAGAAACACACAGGTCAGCAATACAGGGGCAGAAACTCTGTGGTCAGGAACACGCTGGTCAGAAACACATTGGTCAGAAACACACTGGTCAGAAACACAGTGGTCAGAAACACAGTGGTCAGAAACACACTGGTCAGAAACATATTCGTCAGAAACACAGTGATTAGAAACACACTTGTCAGAAACACAGTGGTGGGAAACACAGTGGTCAGAAACACAGTGGTAAGAAACCCAGTGGTCACAAACACAGTGGTCAGAGACACATTGGTCAGAAACACAATGGTCAGAAACACACTTGTCAGAAACACACTGGTCAGAAGCACACTGGTCGGAAACACAATGATCAGAAACACAGTGGTCAGAAGTACACTGGTCAGAAACACAATGGTCAGAAACACTGTGATCAGAATCACAGTGGTCAGAAATGCACTGGTCAAAAACGCGGTGGTCAGAAACGCACCGGTCAGAAACACAGTGGGCAGAAATACACTGGTCAGAAACACACTGGTCAGAAACACAGTGGTATGAAACACAGTGGTCAGAATCACAGTGGTCAGAAACACAGTGGTCAGAAACACACTGGTCAAAGACACACTGGTCAGAAACACAGTGGTAAAAAACACAGTGGTCATAAACACAGTTATCAGAAACACAGTGGTCATAAACACAGTGGTCAGAAACACAC
>SZWC01006907.1:25803-36618 GCA_023375785.1 Penium margaritaceum | reverse complement strand
GACCACTGTGTTTCTGACCACTGTGTTTCTGACCAGTGTGTTTCTGAACACTGCGTTTCTGACCACTGCGTTTCTGACCACTGTGTTTCTGACCACTGTGTTTCTGACCACTGTGTTTCTGACCACTGTGTTCCTGACCAGTGTGTTTCTGACCACTGTGTTTCTGACCACTGTGTTTCTGACCTCTGTGTTTCGGACCACTGTATTTCTGACCACTGTGTTTCAGACCACCGTGTTTCTGACCACTGTGTTTCTGACCACTTTGTTTGTGACCACAGTGTTTCTGACAACTGTGTTTCTGACCACTGTATTTTTGACCAGGGTGTCTCTGATCATTGTGTTTCTGACCACTGTGTTTCCGACCACTGTGTTTCTGACCACTGTGTTCACGTCCACTGTGTTTCTGACCACAGTGGTTCTGACCAGTGTGTTTCTTACCACTGTGTTTCTGACCAGTGTGTTTCTGACCAGTGTATTTCTGACCACTGTGTTCTGACTTGTGTGTTTCTGACCAGTGTGTTTCTGACCAGTGTCTTTCTAACTAATGAATTTCTGACCAGTGTGTTTCTGACCAGTGTGTTTCTCACCAGTGTGTTTCTGACCAGTGTGTTTCTGACCAGTGTGTTTCTGACCACAGTGTTTCTGACCACTGTGTTTCTGACCAGTGTGTTTCTGACCACTGTGTTTATGACAACTGTGTTTCTGACCACCGTGTTTCTGACCACTGTGCTTGTGACGAGTGTGTTTCTGAGCAGTGAGTTACTAACTAGTGTGTTTCTGACCACTGTGTTTCTGATCACTGTGTTTCAGACCACTGTCCTTCTGACCAGTGTGTTTCTGACCACTCTGTTTCTGATCACTGTGTTTCTGACCACTGTGTTTCTGACCACTGTGTTTCTTACCAGTGTGTTTCTGACTACTGTGTTTCTGACCAATGTGTTCCTGACCACTGTGTTTCTGACCACTGTGTTTCGGACCACTATGTTTCTGACCAGCGTGTTTCTGATCAGTGTGTTTCAGACCACAGTATTTCTGACCACTGTGATTCTGACCACTCTGTTTCTGACCGCCGTGTTTCTGACCACTGTGTTTCTGACCACTGTGTTTCTGACCAGTGTGTTTCTGATCAGTGTGTTTCTGACCACTTTGTTCTGACCAGTGTGTTTCTAACCTGTGTGTTTCTGACCAGTGTGTTTCTGACCAGTGTGTTTCTGACCAGTGTGTTTCTGACCAGTGTGTTTCTGACCAATGACTTTCTGACCAGTGTGTTTCAGACCACTGTGTTTCTGGCCAGTGTGTTTCTGACCACTGTGTTTCTGACGAATGTGTTTCTGACCAATGAATCTCTGACCAGTGTGTTTCTGACCACTTTGTTTCTGACCAGTGTGTTTCTGACCACTGTGTTTGTGACCACTGTGTTTATGACTAGTTTGTTTCTGACCACTGTGTTTCTGACCTGTGTTTTTCTGACCAGTGTGTTCCTGACTGTCAGAAAATATGACTCTGACAAGGTCTCCCTCACTATATACATCCCTCGGAAAAGCCGAGTGTTCGATACTGGTTCAGGTCCCGCACCGAACCACTTTGGCAAACGGCTGGTCGGACACGACCGTTCTGCCGGAACCAAGCCGCCCCTAACAAGCGAATATGTCGCCACGCGTCCGGCTAGTGGAAAGAAGTCGTTAGTACTTCCTTTGTCCTGTTGTGCAGTATATACGGAGGATGTTCATTCCCTCCCTAGTTAACCAGAACAGTTCTGCCCATCCTGTTCCCACTTGGTTCCGCGGCTTTGCCGCCGTGTCTTCGCTCTTCCCGTCCCTCACATTTTCTACCTTCGCAAACTCTCAACGCTTCGCTCCGTCACTCTTGCTCCTTCGCTCAACTCTCACACTCCGCCAACCATCACTCTACCTTGCAGCATTCTCTCTCACATCAACCTGTCTACCTCTGCTACCTCGCGTCTCAGCCTCTATCAAGCTCCCGCGACTAACTCCTCGGACCGCTCTTGCCTACGTCACTCTGCTGACATACACTTGCATGTCCCGATGCTTCTGCTTGCTTCTGCTGCCGCTGCTCTCGTTGCTGCATTCTTCTGACACTGACCACTTTGTTTCTGACCACTGTGTTTCTGATCACTGTGTATCAGACCACTGTGTTCCTGACCAGAGTGTTTCTGACCACTCTGTTTCTGACCACTGTGTTTCTGACTACTGTGTTTCTGACCACTGTGTTTCTGACTACTGTGTTTCTGACCACTGTGTTTCTGACTACTGTGTTTCTGACCACTGTGTTTCTGACTACTGTGTTTCTGACCACTGTGTTTCTGATCACTGTGTATCAGACCACTGTGTTCCTGACCAGAGTGTTTCTGACCACTCTGTTTCTGACCACTGTGTTTCTGACCACTATGTTTCTGATCGCTGTGTTTCTGACCAGTGTGTTTCCGACCACTGTGTTTCTGACCAATGTGTTCCTGACCACTGTGTTTCTCACCACTGTGTTTCTGACCACTGTGTTTCTGACCAGAGTGTCTCTGACCAGTGTGTTTCTGACCACAATGTGTCTGACCACTGTATTTCTGACCACTGTGTTTCCAACCACTGTGTTTCTGACCACCGTGTTTCTGACCAATGTGTTTTTGAGAACCGTGTCTCTGACCAATGTGTTTCTGACCAGTGTGTTTCTGACCACTGTGTTCTGACCTGTGTGTTCTGACCAGTGTGTTTCTGACCAGTGTGTTTCTGACGAATGAATTTCTGACCAGTGTGTTTCTGACCAGTGTGTTTATGACCAGTGTGCTTTTGACCAGCGAGTTTTTGCCCACTGTGTTTCTGACCAGAGTGTTTCTGACCAGTGTGTTTCTGACCACCGTGTTTCTGACCACCATGTTTCTGACCATTGTGTTTCTGACCACTGTGTTTCTGACCAGTGTGTTTCTGACCAGTGTATTTCTGACCACTGTGTTATCACCAGCGTGTTCCTGACCAGTGTCTTTCTCACCAGTGTGTTTCTGACCACTTTGTTTCCGACAATTGTGTTTCTGACCACTGTGTTTCTGACTACTGTGTTTCTGACCACTGTGTTTCTGACCACTGTGTTTCTGACCACTGTGTGTCTGACCAGTGTGTTTCTGACCATTGTGTTTCTGAACACAGTGTTTCTGACCACCGTCTTTCTGACCACTGTGTTTCTGACCTCTGTGTTTCTGACCACTGTGTTTATGACCAGTGTGTCTCTGACCACTGTGTTTCTGACCACAGTGTTTCTGACCAGTTTGTTTCCGACCAGTGTGTTTTTGACCAGTGTGTTTCTGACCACTGTGTTTCTGACCACTGTGTTTCTGACCACTGCGTTTCTGTGCACAGTGTTTCTAACCACAGTGTTTCCAACCACAGTGTTTCTGACCGGTGTGTTTCTGACCAGTTTGCTTCTGACCAGTGTGTTTCTGACCAGTGTGTTTTTGACCAGTGTGTTTCTGACAACTGTGTTTCTGACCACTGTGCTTCTGACCACTGTGATTATGACCACTGTGTTTCTGACCAGTGTGTTTTTGACCAGTGTGTTTCTGACCACTGGGGTTCTGATCACTGTGTTTCTCACCACAGTGTTTCTGACCAGTGTGTTTCCGACCAGTGTGTGTCTGAACAGTGTGTTTGTGACCAGTGTGTTTGTGACCATTGTGTTTCTGACCACTATGTTCCACACCATTGTGTTTCTGACCACTGTGTTTCTGACCATCTTGTTTCTGACGAGTGTGTTTCTGACCAGTGTGTTTCTAACCACTGTGTTTCTGACCACTCTGTTTCTGGCCAGCGCATTTCTGACCACTGTGTTTCTGACCAGTGTGTTGCTGACCAGTGTTTTTCTCACCACTGCATTTCTGACCGGTGTGTTTCTGACCAGTGTGTTTCTGACCAGTGTGTTTATGACCGTGGTGTTTCAGACCACTGTGTTTCTGACCACTGTGTTTTGGATCACCGTGTTTCTGAGCACTGTGTTTCTGACCAGTGTGCTTCTGACCAGTGCGTTTCTGACCAGTGTGTTTCTGACCAGTGTGTATCTGACCACTGTGTTTCTGACCATTGTGTTTCTGACCAGTGTGTTTCTGACCGGAGTGTTTCAGACCACTGTGTTTCTTACCACAGTGTTTTTAACCACTGTGTTTCTGACCACTTAGTTTCTGACCACTGTGTTTCATACCGGTTAGTTTCTGACCATTGTGCTTCTGACCAGTGAGTTTTTGACCGCTGTGTTTCTGACCACCGTGTTTCTGACTACTCTTTTTCTGACCAGTGTGTTTCTGACCAGTGTGTTTCTGACCACTGTGTTTCTGACCACTGTGTTTTTGACAACTGTGTTTCTGATCACTGTGTTTCTGCCCGGTGTGTTTATGACCAGTGTGTTTCTGACGAGTGTCTATCTGACCAGTGTATTTCCAACTACTGTGTTTCTGCCCAGTGTGGTTCTGACCACTTAGTTTCTGACCACTGTGTTTCTGACCTGTGTGTTTCTGACCACTGTGTTTCTGACCACTGTGCTTATGACCACTGCGTTTCTGACCACTGTGTTTCTGACCGCTATGTTTCTGACCACCGTGTTTCTGACCACTGTGTTTCTGACCACTATATTTCTGACCAGTGTGTTTCTGACCACTCTGTTTCTGACCAGTGTGTCGCCCACCACTGTGTTTCTAACCACGGTGTTTCTGACCACTGTGTTTCTGACCAGTGTGTTTCCGACCAATGTGTTTCTGACCAGTGTGTTTCTGACCACTGTGTTTCTGACCAGTGTGTTTCTGACCACCGTGTTTTTTACCACTGTTTTTGTGACCACTGTGTTTGTGACCACTGTGTGTCTGACCACTGTGTTTCTGACCATTGTGTTTATGACCAGTGTGTTTCTGACCACTGTGTTTCTGACCAGTGTGCTTCTGACCAGTGTGTTCCTGAGCAGTGTATTTCTGACCAATGTGTTTTGGACCATTGTGTCCCTGACCAGTGTGTTTCTGACCAATGTGTTTCTGACCACTTTGTTTCTGACCAATGTGTTTCTGACCACCGTGTTTCTGACCACTGTTTTCTGACCAGTGTGTTTCTGACCACCGTGTTTCTGACCAGTGTGTTTCTGACCAGTGTGATTCTGACCACTGTGTTTCAGACCAGTGTGTGTCAGACCAGTGTGTTTCTGGCCACTGTGTTTATGACCACTGTGTTTATGAACACTGTGTTTATGACCAGTGTGCCTCTGACCAGTGTGCTTGTGACCACTGTGTTTCTGACCACTGTGTTTCTGACCACTGTGTTTCAGACCACTGTGTTTCTGACCACTGTGTTTCTGACCACTGTGTGTCTGACCAATGTGTTTCTGACGACTGTGTTTCTGACGACTGTGTTTCTGACCACAGTGTTTCTGACCACTGTGTTTCTGACCAGTGTGTTTCTGACCAATGTGTTTGTGACCACTGTGTTTCTGACCATTGTGTTTCTGACCACTCTGTTTTTGACCACCGTGTTTCTGACCATCGTGTTTCTGACCATTGTCTTTCTGACCAATGTGTTTGTGGCCACTGTACGTCTGACCACTGTGTTTCTAGACGCTGTGTTTCTGACCAGTGTGCCTCTGACCAGTGTGTCTCTGACCATTGTGTTTCCGACCAGTGTGTTGCTGACCACTGTGTTTCTGACCAGTGTGCCTCTGACCAGTGTGTTTCTGACCACTGTGTTTCCGACCACTGTGTTTCTGACCACTGTGTTTCTGAACACAGTGTGTCTGACCACTGTGTTTCTGACCACTGTGTTCCTGATCACCGTGTTTCTGACCACTGTGTTTCTGACCACAGTGTTTCTGACCACTGTGTTTCTGACCAGTGTGTGTCTGACCACTGTGTTTCTAAGCACAGTGTTTCTGACAACTATGTTTCTGACGAGTGTGTTTCTGACCAGGGTGTTCCTGACCAGTGTGTTTTTGACCAGTGTGTTTCTGATCACTATGTTTCTGACCACTGTGTTCCACACCAGTGTGTTTCTGACCACTGTGTTTCTGACCACTGTGTTTCTGACCAGTGTGTTTCTGACCAGCGTATTTCTGACCACTCTGTTTCTGCCCACTCTGTTTCTGGCCAGTGTGTTTCTGATTACTGTGTTTTTGACCAGTGTGTTGCTGACCAGTGGTTTCCTGACCACTGTGTTTCTGACCAGTGTTTTTCTGACCACTGTGTTTCCGACCAGTGTGTTTCTGACCAGTGTGTTCCTGACCACTGTGTTTCGGACCACTGCGTTTCTAACCAAAGTGTTCATGACCACTGTGTTTTTGACCACTGTGTTTCTGACCACTGTGTTTCTGACCACCGTGTTTCCGACCACTGTGTTTCTGACCAGTGTGTTTCTGACCAATGTGTTTCTGACCACTGGGTTTCTGACCACTGCGTTTCTGACCACTGTGTTTCTGACCACTGTGTTTTTGGACCACTGTGTTTTCGACCAGTGTGTTCCTGACCAGTGTGTGTCTGACCACTGTGTTCCTGACCGGTGTGTTTCTGACCAGCATGTTCTGACCACTGTGTTTCTGACCACTGTGTTTCTGACCACTGTGTTTATTACCACCGTGTTTCTGAGTACTGCGTTTCTGACCAGTGTCTTTCTGACTAGTGTGTTTCTGGCTGGTGTATTTCCGACCAGTGTGTTTATGACCACTGTGTTTATGACCACTGTGTTTCTGACCACTGTGTTTCTGACCACTATGTTTCTGACCACTGTGTTTCTGACCACTGTGTGTCTGAACAGTGTGTTTCTAACCGGTGTGTTTCTGACCACTGTGTTTCTGACCACTGTGTTTCTGACCAGTGTTTTTCTGACCACTATGTTTCCGACCAGTGTGTTTCTGACCAGTGTGTTTCTGACCAATCTTTTTCTGACCACATAGATTCTGACCATTGTCTTTCTGGCCACTGTGATTTTTACCACTGTGTTTCTGACCACTCTGTTTGTAAGCACTGGGTTTCTAACCCCTGTGTTTCTGACCAGTGTGTTTCTGACCAGCGAGTTTCCGACCAGTGTGTTTCCGACCACTGTGTTTCTGACCACTGGGTTTCTAACCAGTGTGTTTATGACCACTGTGTTTCTAACCAGTGCGTTTTTCACCACTGTGTTCAGAGCAGTGTGTTTCTGACCACTGTGTTTCTAACGACTGTGTTTCTGACCACTGTGTTTATGACCACTGTGTTTCTGACCACTGTGTTTCTGACCACTGTGTTTCCGACTACTGTGTTTCAGACCAGAGTGTTTCTAACCACTGTGTTTGTGACCACTGCCTTTCTGACCAATGTGTTTCTGACCAATGTGTTTTTGACCAGTGTGTTTCTGACCACTGTGTTTCTGACCAACGTGTGTCTGACCACTGTGTTTCTTACCACCGTGTTTCCGACCACAGTGTTTCTGACCAGTGTGTTGCTGACCAGTATTTTTCCGACCACTGTGTTTCTGACCAGGGTGGTTCTGACCACTGTGTTTCTGACCAGAGTGTGTCTGACCAGTATGTTTCTGACCAGTGTGTTTCTGACCACTGTGTTTCTGACCATTGTGTTTATTACCAGTGTGTTTCTGATCAATGTGTTTCGGACCATTGTGTTCCTGACCAGTGTGTTTCTGACCAATGTGTTCCTGACCACTGTGTTTCTGACCACTGTGTCACTGACCATTGTGTTTCTGACCACTGGTTTTCCGACCATTGTGTTTCTGACTAGTGTGTTTATGACCACTGTGTTTATAACCACTGTGTTTCTGACCACTGTGTTTCTGACCACTGCTTTGTGACCAGTATGTTTCTGACCACTGTGTTTCTGGCCAGTGTGTTTCTGACCAGTGTGTTTATGGCCACTGTGTTTATGACCAATGTGTTTATGACCACTGTGTTTCTGGCCAGTATGCCTCTGAACAGTGTGCTTGTGACCATTGTGTTTCTGACCACTGTGTTTCTGACCACTGTGTTTCTGACCAATGTGTTTCTGACAACTATGTTTTTGACCCCTGTGTTTCTGACCACAGTGTTTCTGACCACTGTGTTTCTGACCAGTGTGTTTATGACCAGTGTGTTTCTCACCAGTGTGTTTATGGCCAGTGTGTTTCTGACCACTGTGTTTCTGACCACTGTGTTTCTGACCACTGTGTTTCTGACCAATGTGTTTCTGACAACTATGTTTTTGACCCCTGTGTTTCTGACCACTGTGTTTCTGACCACTGTGTTTCTGACCAATGTGTTTCTGACAACTATGTTTTTGACCCCTGTGTTTCTGACCACTGTGTTTCTGACCACTGTGTTTCTGACCAATGTGTTTCTGACAACTATGTTTTTGACCCCTGTGTTTCTGACCACTGTGTTTCTGACCACTGTGTTTCTGACCAATGTGTTTCTGACAACTATGTTTTTGACCCCTGTGTTTCTGACCACTGTGTTTCTGACCACTGTGTTTCTGACCAATGTGTTTCTGACAACTATGTTTTTGACCCCTGTGTTTCTGACCACAGTGTTTCTGACCACTGTGTTTCTGACCAGTGTGTTTATGACCAGTGTGTTTCTCACCAGTGTGTTTATGGCCAGTGTGTTTCTGACCGCTGTGTTTCTGACCAGTGTGTTTCCGACCAATGTGTTTGTGACCACTGTGTTTATGACCATTGTGTTTCTGACCACTGTGTTTCTGACCACTGTGTTTCCGACCAGTGTGTTTCTGACCAATGTGTTTCAGAGCACTGTGTTTCTGACAACTGTGTTTCTGACCATTGTGTTAATGACGAGTGTGTTTCTGACCACTGTGCTTCTGACCACTGTGTTTCTGACCACTAAGTTTGATCAGTGTGTTTCTGACCAGTGTGTTCCTGAACAGTGTTTTTCTGACCAGTGTGTTTCTGACCACTATGTTTCTGCCCACTGTGTTCCACACCAGTGTGTTTCTGACCACCGTGTTTCCGACCAGTGTGTTTCTGACCAGTGTTTTTCACCAGCGTGTTTCTGACCACTGTGTTTCTGCCCACTCTGTTTCTGGCCAGTGTGTTTCTGACCACTGTGTTTTGACCAGTGTGTTGCTGACAAGTGTTGTCCTGACCAGTGTGTTTCTGACCAGTGTGTTTCTGACCACTGTGTTCCTGACCAGTGTGTTTCTGACCAGTGTGTTTCTGACCACTGTGTTTTTAACCAAAGTGTTTCTGACCACTGTGTTATTGACCACTGTGTTTCTGACCACTGTGTTTCTGACCACCGTGTTTCTGACCACTGTGTTTCTAACCAGTGTGTTTCTAACCACTGTGTTTCTGACCACTGCGTTTCTGACCACTGTGTTTCTGACCACTATGTTTCTGACCACTGTGTTTTTGGACCACTGTGTTTTTGACCAGTGTGTTCCTGACCAGTGTGTGTCTGACCACTGTGATTCTCACCGGTGTGTGTTGGACCAGTGTGTTTCAGACCACAGTGTTTCTGACCACTGTGTTTCTGACCACTGTGTATCTGACCAATGTGTTTTGGACCACTGTGTTTCTGAGTACTGCGTTTCTGACCAGTGCCTTTCTGACCAGTGTGTTTCTGACCTGTGTGTTTCTGACCACTGTGTTTCTGACCACTGTGTGTCTGACCACTATGTCTCAGACCACTGTGTCTCATACCACTGTGTTTCTGACCAGTGTGTTTCTGAACAGTGCGTTTATGTCCACAGTGTTTCGGACCACTGTGTTTCTGACCACTGTGTTTATGACCGCTGTGTTTCTGACCACTGTGTTTCTGACCACTGTGTGTCTGAACAATGTGTATCTGACCGGTGTGTTTCTGACCTTTTTTTTTTGGACCAGTGTGTTTCTGACTAGTGTGTTTCTGACTACTGTGTTTCTGACCAGTGTGTTTCTGACCATTGTGTTACTGACCAATCTGTTTCTGACCACAGAGTTTCTGACCATTATGTTTCTGACCACTGTGGTTTTCACCACTGTGTTTCTGACCACTCTGTTTCTAACCACTGGGTTTCTGACCCCTGTGTTTCTGACCAGTGTGTTTCTGACCACTGTGTTTCTGACCAGTGTGTTTCTGACCAGTGTGTTTCTGACCACTTTGTTTCTGACCACTGTGTTTCTGACCAGTGTGTTTTTGACCACTGTGTTTATGACCACCGTGTTTCTGACCATTGTGTTTGTGACCACTGTGTTTCTGACCATTGTGTTTGTGACCACTTTGTTTCTAACCAGTGCGTTTTTGACCACTGTGTTTCTAACCAGTGTGTTTCTGACCACTGTATTTCTGACCACTGTGTTTCTGACCAGTGTGTTTCTGACCACTGTGTTTCTGACTACTGTGTTTATGACCCCTGTCTTTCTGACCACTGTGTTTATGACCACTGTGTTTCCGACTACTGTGTCTCTGACCAGAGTGTTTCCAACCACTGTGTTTGTGACCACTATGTTTCTGACCAATGTGTTTTTGACCAATGTGTTTATGACCAGTGTGTTTCTGACCACTGTGTTTCTGACCAACATGTGTCTGACCACTGTATTTCTTACCACTGTGTTTCTGACAAGTGTGTTTCGGACAACTGTGTTTCTAACCACTGTGTTTCTGACCACTATGCTTCTGACCACTGTGTTTCTGAACACTGTGTTTCCGACCACTGTGTTTCCGACCATTGTGTTTCTGACCACTGTGTTTCTGACCACTATGTTTCTGACCACTGTGTTTCTGACCACTGTGTTTCTGACCACTGTGTTTCTGAGCACTGTGTTTCTGACAACTGTGCTTCTAACCAATGTGTTTCTGACCAGTGTGTTTCTGACCACTGTG
>SZWC01006907.1:3617-24275 GCA_023375785.1 Penium margaritaceum | reverse complement strand
TGTGTTTCTGACCACTGTGTTTCTGACCACTGTGTTTCTGACCACTGTGTTTCTGACCAGTGTGTTTCTGACCACTGTGTTTCTGACCAATGTGTTTCTGACCAGTGTGTTTCTGACCAATCTGTTTCTGACCACAGAGTTTCTGACCATTGTGTTTCTGACCACTATGGTTTTGACCAATGTGTTTCTGACCACTCTGTTTCTGACCACTGGGTTTCTGACCCCTGTGTTTCTGACCAGAGTGTTTCTGTACACTGTGTATCTGACCAGTGTGTTTCTGACCACTGTGTTTCTGACCCCTGGGTTTCTGATCAGTGGGTTTCTGACCACTGTGTTTCTGACCACTGTGTTTTTGACCATTGTGTTTATGACCACTGTGTTTCTGACCAGTGTGTTTTTGACCACTGTGTTTCTGACCAGTGTGTTTCTGACCACTGTGTTTCTGACCACTGTGTTTCTGACCAGTGTGTTTCTTACCACTGTGTTTCTGACCAGTGTGTTCCTGACCACTGTGTTTATGACCACACCGCTTCTGACCACTGTGTTTCTGGCTACTGTATCTCCGACTAGTGTGTTTCTAACCACATTGTTTCTGACCACTGTGTTTCTGACCACTGTGTTTCTCACTAATGTGTTTCAGACCAGTGTGTTTCTGACCACTGTGTGTCTGACCAATGTGTGTCTGAACACTGTGTTTCGTACCACTGTGTTTCTGACAAGTGTGTTTCTGACCAGTGCTTTTCTGACCAATCTGTTTCTGACCACTGTGTTTATTACCACTGTGTTTCTGACCATTGTGTTTCCGACCATTGTGTTTCTGACCACTGCGTTTCTGTCCATTGCGTTTCTGACCACTTTGTTTCTGACCACTGTGTTTCTGACCACTATGTTTCTGACCACTGTGTTTCTGACCACTGTGTTTCTGACCATTGTGTTTCTGACCACTGTGTTTATGACCACTGTGTTTCCGACGAGTGTGCTTCTGACCAACTGGTTTCTGACCACTGTGTTTCTGACCACTGTGTTTTTGACCACTGTGTTTCTGACCATTGTGTTTCTGACGAACGTGCTTCTGACCACTGTGTTTCTGACCACTGTGTTTCTGACCACTGTGTTTATGACCACTGTGTTTCTGACCACACTGTTTCTGACCACTGTGTTTCTGACCACTGTGTTTCTGACCAGTGTGTTTCTGACCACTGTGTTTCTGACCACTGTGTTTCTGACCACACTGTTTCTGACCACTGTGTTTCTGACCACTGTGTTTCTGACCATTGTGTTTCTGACGAACGTGCTTCTGACCACTGTGTTTCTGACCACTGTGTTTCTGACCACTGTGTTTATGACCACTGTGTTTCTGACCACACTGTTTCTGACCACTGTGTTTCTGACCACTGTGTTTCTGACCAGTGTGTTTCTACAACTGTGTTTCTGACCACTGTGTTTCTGACCAGTGTGTTTCTGACCACTGCGTTCACGAGCAGTGTGTTTCTGACCAGTGTGTTTCTGACAACTGTGTTTCTGTCCACTGTGTTTCTGACCAGTGTGTTCTGACCACTATGTTCCTGACAACTGTGTTTCTGACCACTGTGTTTCTGACCAGTGTGTTCTGACCACTGTGTTACTGACAACTGTGTTTCTGACCACTGTGTGTCTGACCAGTGTGTTCTGACAACTGTGTTCCTGACTACTGTGTTTCTGACCAGCGTCTTTCTGACCTGTGTGTGTTTATGACCAGTGTGTTTCTGACCATTGTGTCTCTGACCAGTGTGTTTCTGACCAGTGTGTTTCTGAGTTGTGTGTTTCTGACCAGTGTGTTCCTGACCAGTGTTTCTGACCACTGTGTTTCTGACCACTGTGTTTCTGACCACCGTGTTTCTGACCTCTGTTCTTCTGACCAGTGTGTTTCTGACCACTGTGTTCCTGACAGCGTGTTTCTGACCATTGTGTTTCTGACCAGTGTCTTTCTGACCACTGTGTTTATGGCCACCATGTTTCTGACCAGTGTGTTTCTGACCAGTGTGTTTATGACCAGTGTGTTTCTGACCACTGTGTTTCTGACCATTGTGTTTCTGACAGGTGTGCCTCTGACCAGTGTGTTTCTAACCACTGTGTTTTTGACCACTGTGTTTCTGACCATTGTGTTTCCTACCACTGTGTTTCTGACCACTGTGTTTCTGACCATTGTGTTTCTAACCGCCGTGTTTCTGACCACAGTATTTCTGACCTGTGTGTTTCTGACCACTGTGTTTCTAAACAGTGTGTTTCTGACCAGTGTGTTATTGACCACTGTGTTTCTGACCACTTTGTTTCTGACCACTGTGTTTCTGACCACCGTGTTAATGACCAGTGTGTTTCTGACCAGTGGGTGTCTGACCACTGTGTTTCTGACCACTGTGTTTCTGACCCCTGTGTTTCTGACCACTGTGTTTCTGACCAGTGTGTTTCTGACCAATGTGTTTCTGACCACTGTGCCTCTGACCACTTTGTTTCTGACCACGGTGTTTCTGACCACTGTGTTTCTGACCACTGTGTTTATGACCAGTGTGTTTCTGCCCACTGTGTTTCTGACCACCGTGTTTCTGAACAGTGTGTTTCCGACCTCTGTGTTTCTGACCACTGTGTTTCTGACCAATGTGTTTCTGACCACTGCCTTTCTGACAACCGTGTTCCTGACCACTGTGTTTCTGACCATTGTGTTTCTGACCAATGTGTTTCTGACCACTGTGTTTCTGACCAGTGTATTTCTGACCACTGTGTTTCTGACCAGTGCAGTTCTGACCACTGTGTTTATGACAACTGTGTTTCGACCAGTGTGTCTCTGACCAGTGAGTTTCTGACCGCTGTGTTTATGACCAGTGTGTTTCCGACCACTGTGTTTCTAACCGGTGTGTTTCTGACCAGTGTGTTTCTGACCAGTGTGTTTCTGACCACGGTGCTTCTGAGCACGTGTTTCTGACCAGTGTGCCTCTGACCATTGTGTTTCTGACCAGTGTGTTTATGAACACTGTGTTTCTGACCACTGTGTTCCTGACCAGTGTGTTTCTGACCACTGTGTTTCTGACCACTGTGTTTCTGACCAGTGTGTTTCTGACCACTGTGTTTCTGACCAGTGTGTTTATGACCGATGTTTTTCTGACCATTGTGTTTGTGACCAGTGTGCTTCTGACAAGTGTGTTTCTGACCACTGTTTTCCGACCACTGTGTTTCTGACCACTGTGTTTCTAACCACTGTGTTTCTGACCACTGTGTTTCTAACCACTGTGTTTCTGACCACTGTGTTTCTAACCACTGTGTTTCTGACCACTGTGTTTCTAACCACTGTGTTTCTGACCACTGTGTTTCTAACCACTGTGTTTCTGACCACTGTGTTTCTAACCACTGTGTTTCTGACCACTGTGTTTCTAACCACTGTGTTTCTGACCACTGTGTTTCTTACCACTGTGTTTCTGACCACGGTGTTTCTGACCACTGTGTTTCTGACCACCGTGTTAATGACCAGTGTGTTTCTGACCAGTGGGTGTCTGACCACTGTGTTTCTGACCACTGTGTTTCTGACCACTGTGTTTCTGACCAGTGTGTTTCTGACCAGTGTGTTTCTGACCACTGTGTTTCTGACCACTGTGTTTCTGACCACCGTGTTTCTAACCACTGTGTTTCTGACCAAAGTGTTTCTGAACACTGTGTTTCTGACCAATGTGTTTCTGACCATTGTGTTTCTGACCAACATGTCTTTTACGACCGTGTTTCTGACCACTGTGTTTCTGAGCACCGTGTTTCTGACCAGTGTGTTTCTGACCACTGTGTTTCTGACAACTATGTTTCTGACCACTGGGGTTTTGACCAATGTGTTTCTGACCAGTGTATTTCTGACCACCGTGTTTATGACCACCGTGTTTCTGACCACGGTGTTTCTGACCAATGTGTTTCTGACCACTGCGTCTCTGATCACTGTGTGTTTTGACCGGTGTATTCTGACCACTGTGTTTCTGACCAGTGTGTTTGTGACCAGTGTGTTCCTGACAAGTGTGCTTCTGACCAGTGTCTTTTTGACCAGTGTGTTTCTGACCAGTGTGTTTCTGACCAGTGTGTTTCTGACCACTGTGGTTCTGACCAGTGTCTTTCTGACCACCGTGTTTCTGACCACTGTGTTTATGACCAGTGTGTTTCTGAGCACAGTGTTTCTGACCACTGTGTTCCTTACCAGTGTGTTTCTGACCACTGTGTCTCTGACCACTGTGTTTCTGACCAGTGTGTTTCTGACCACTGTGTTTCTGACCACTGTGGTTCTGACCACTGTGTTTCTGACCACTGAGTTTCTGACCACTGTGTTGCTGACCACGGTGTTTATGACCACTGTGTTTCCAACCAATGTGTTTCTGAGCACTATGTTTCTGACCGGTGTGTTTCCGACCACTGTGTTTCTGACCACTGTGTTTCTGACCACTGTGGTTCTGGCCAGTGTGTTTCTGACCAGTGTTTTTCTCACAAGTGTGTTTCTGACCAGTGTGTTTCTGACCACTGTGTTTGTGACCACTGTGTGTCTGACCAGTGTATATCTGACCAATGTGTTTCTGACCAGTGTGTTTCTGACCACTGTGTTTCTGACCAGTGTGATTCAGACTAGTGTGTTTCTGACTAGTGTGTTTCTGACCAGTGTGTTTCTGACCGATGTGTTTCTGACCACTGTGTTTCTGACCACTGTATTTCTGAGACGTGTGTTTATGACCAGTGTATTTCTGACCTCAGTGTTTTTTAGCACTGTGTTTCTGACCACTGTGTTTCTGACCAGTGTGTTTCTGACCAGTGTGTTTCTGACCACTGTGTTTCTGACCACTCTGTTTCTGACCAGTGTGTTTACGACCACTGTGTTTTTGACCAGTGTGTTTCTGACAACTGTGTTTCTGACCAGTGTGTTCTGTTGGCCTGAGGGTGAGTGTGCACCCTGGAGGGTCCATAGCAGTGGCTGGTTCACACCACCAACTGTTTTTGGAGAGACTGAAACTATGGAGGCAACTGGTTCCAAAGATGGAAAAATCTGGTCAGAGAGTCAGGTAATAGTTTTCGCCTCAATTGGATGGGAATTAACACTTGATCAAGGCTCACAAGCAGTGGAATTTTATAGCCACTGATCTAAGCTTTCCAGAACACCAAAGCATGCCAGATTTGGAGCTTCCTAGCAGATTCTATGGCTTCTAGAGTGCTCCTTGGTAGGCTGTCCTTTTCCCACCTAGGAAGGCATCCCTTCCCTCCTCTAGAAGCTTCTGCCCCTTCCTAGATTCCTCAGCTTGCTTCTAGTAGGAGGGAAGGTGTCCAGAAGACCAAGACACCTATAGATGCCCTGTAGGACAAGTCACCCCTTCTAGAAGGTGTGCCACCTTCCTGGACCCTCACCTGGCCTTCTAGTAACCTAAAGAGGAACTCTAGAGGTTGAGCTAGCTTCCTGGCATCTATTTTCCACCTCCCTTGAGGCAGGGCAGAATTTCATCTTGTGGGAATTGAACCCGGGCCCCTGCCTCTAGAGGTGGATACCATTAACCACTAAGCCACCTTGGCTTGTCTTTTTGGTGTTCCTTTTTGGAGTCACTCCTGCCATGGTGAGGAGCATTATTCCAACAATCTCCCCCTTGCGCATCACCCATGGCAGTCGTCCATGCTCAACCTATAACTGAGGAGACTTTCTCCTCATGGGAGGAGAGCTTACATTTTATTTCTTCCTCCCACTCAGCACCATCCTTCTTGTGCAGTGCCTCCTTGAGGCTCCTCTTGCGCGAACCCAGTCCAAATGCCCTTGTCGGCATCATATCTTTTTGTCCTTCTTCGCACACGGCTGCTCGTGTGGGCCTCTTGAGGCGGTTGTTGTTTTTGCTGTTCCCTTTCGGCGCCATCCTCTCCAAGCGCCTGCTTCCCCTCTCTTGGAGACCTTGGAGACATTGATCGACTCCCCGCCTCCACATCCCTCTCCGGTGCTTCGGATTCTTCATCCGAACTGGCCGGAACATATTCTGCCGGTTGCACATCCCTCGGGCGATCCTCTCCGGCTGGTCCTGCTGCGAGGACGTCACCCTCATTCACGTCCTCCGGCGTCTTCCCCTCAAGGAGTGGCATCCACTCCCCCCTCTTGGAGAGACCTGCCTCCTTGTCTGTCCAACGGCTTTTCTCGTCGAATGTGACGTCGCGACTCCGCACAATCTGCTGCCTTCTTGGGTCAAAGAGCCGATACGCCTTGCTTCCGCTCTCATATCCAAGGAAAATACACCGACGGGTACGCGGGTCCAGCTTACGCCGTCCCTCACGTGCCTGCACCATTGCATGTGCAACACAACCAAACGTGCGGAGGTGACCCACCGCCGGCTTCCTCCCGCTCCAGACTTCTTGTGGCGTCTTCCACACATTGCTCTCCTTGTCCTTCAGCGGCTTGGTCGGCATGAGATTCATGATGTACGCTGCTGTCCTTGCCGCCTCCGCCCAATACCGTTGTGTAAGGCCGGCGTCGCTCAACATGGATCGCACCATGTTAAGGATTGTACGATTCGCTCTCTCTGCGACGCCATTCTGTTGTGGGGAGTGTGTAGTTGTTTTCTGCCACTAAATCCCCTTGCTCTTCATCCACCCAAGGCACCCCGCATATTCACCACCGTTGTCACTCCGGAACGCCTTCACCTTCAACTCTGTTTGCCGCTCCACATCAGCTACAAACTCTTTCATGCATGCAAGGACCTCACTCTTCCGCTTCATTGCGTAGAGGTAGAGTTTCCGGCTGTGGTCATCGATGAAGGTGAGGAAGTAGCGAGCTCCGCCGATGGAGCTCTCAAGCGGTCCACACACATCTGTGTGTACCACGGCCAGTTTTGCCGATGCACGCGTCCCCTTGGCGACAAACGGCTGCCGAGTTGATTTGCCAATGATGCATGGCTCACACACGGTCTCCTTGGTTCCATCAAGGCCGCTGATTTGGAGACCCCGCACCACTTCCCTCTTAGCCATCTCCTTCACTGTTGATGGAGAAATGTGGCAAAGTCGGCGGTGCCATAGGTCCAGGTCTCCTCCATCCTTCGTTGCAAGGTTGGCGGCGTTGGACCCCACCCGGCTGCTGAGGATCTGTGCGCGTAGCAGGTACAAGTCGTCCTCCCTCTTGGCACGCGCAATCACCTCACCTTTGCCCTCTTTGCGGATGACGGCCTCCTTCTTTGTGAAGAGCACCTCAAGTCCCTTGTCGGTAAGGCGGCTGACGGATAGCAGGTTTGCCCCAGAGTTAGGCATATGCAGCACATCGTAGATTGTGCTCGTGACAGGTTTTCCATCCACAATTGACTCAATGCGGACGTTACCCTCACTGGCGGCCACCTCTGTTTTTCCATTGGCCACCGTCATGCGTCTCTCCGAGGCGCCGTAGGTGACAAATGCCGCCCTGTTGCATTGCGTGTGGCGGCCTGATCCGGAGTCGATGACGGCAACTCCCGGATCTTTCAAGTTGGTGGAGTTGTACGCCATAAGGGCGTGCTCATCTTTCTTCCCGCCCCGCTGCGACCGATCTGTTTTCTTCTTAGGACAGTTGCGCGCGTAGTGGCCCTCCTTGCCGCAGTTGAAGCACTCCCCCTTCTTGTCACCCTTCTTAGTGCCATGTTTGGCACCCTTCCACTTGTCGCCTCGGCCTCCACTTTGAGGATGAACCGTGTAAGCTGAAGTTGATGCCGCTGCACTCTCTCGACCGCCACGTCGCATCCACTCATTGCGTACGTACTGAGCAACCTTGGGGTACTTCAGCCTGTCGGAAGGCCAGCCACCAAGGACTGTGATCATGGGACTCCAACTGTCTGGCAAGGCCAGAAGGAGGATCATAGCTTGCAACTGAGAGTCGACCTCCCAACCCGTGGCCAAGCACTCCGCTGTGAGGGACTTTATCTGCTGCATGATCTCCATGATGTTGTTGCCTTCGTTGGCTCGGAGGGTGACGAGCCGTTTGAAGATGAAGAGCTGGTTGGCAAGATTGCTTGACTGGTAGATGGAGCAGAGTTTTGACCATGCGTCCGCGGCCAGGGTGCATCCTTGGATGTGCCCAAGTTGTGGTGGGCATAACGCGGACACAAGGAGCGCCAACGCCTTTTTGTTGCGCTTCTTGTATGCCTCCTTCACCTCAGCCGTTGCAGACTCCGGCGAAGCAGTCTCATCACCTTTTACAAGCTCAAGCAGTCCCTTGACGTCGAGGAAGACCTCAAACTGCCACCTCCACAAGGCGAATCCTGTCCCATCAAACTTAAGGACAGCACGGCTGCTCTCTTGCTCGCTGGTTGCCATGTCTTGCTGTTGGAAGCGTGAAATCAAGCTGGCTTTGAACCCCTTAGAGGCGTGGGCCCATAACCCTTTGTTGGCCTGAGGGTGAGTGTGCACCCTGGAGGGTCCCTAGCAGTGGCTGGTTCACACCACCAACTGTTTTTGGAGAGACTGAAACTATGGAGGCAACTGGTTCCAAAGATGGCAAAATCTGGTCAGAGAGTGAGGTAATAGTTTTGGCCTCAATTGGATGGGAATTAATACTTGATCAAGGCTCACAAGGAGTGGCATTTTATAGACACTGATCTAAGCTTTCTAGAACACTAAAGCATGCCAGATTTGGAGCTTCCTAGCAAATTCCATGGCTTCTAGAGTGCTCCTTGGTAGGATGTCATTTTCCCACCTAGGAAGGCATCCCTTCCCTCCTCTAGAAGCTTCTGCCCCTTCCTAGATTCCTCAGCTTGCTTCTAGTAGGAGGGAAGGTGTCCAGAAGACCAAGACACCTCTAGATGCCTTGTAGGACAAGTCACCCCTTCTAGAAGGTGTGCCACCTTCCTGGACCCTCACCTGGCCTTCTATAAACTTAAAGAGGAACTCTAGAGGTTGAGCTAGCTTCCTGGCATCTATTTTCCACCTCCCTTGAGGCAGGGCAGAATTTCATCTTGTGGGAATTGAACCCGGGCCCCTGCCTCAAGAGGTGGATACCATTAATCACTAAGCCACCTTGGCTTGTCTTTTTGGTGTTCCATTTTGGAGTCACTCCTGCCATGGTGAGGAGCATTATTCCAACATGTTTCTGATCACTGTGTTTCTGACCACGGTGTTCCTGACCAGTGTGTTTATGACCACTGTGTTTCCGACTAGTGTGTTTATGACCACTATGTTTCTGACCAGTGTGTTTCTGACCACTGAGTTTCTGACCAGTGTGTTTCTGGCCAGTGTGTTTCTGACCAGTGTTTTTCTCACAAGTGTGTTTCTGACCAATGTGTTTCTGACCTCTGTGTTTCTGACCATTGTGTGTCTGACCACTGTGTTTCTGACCAGTGTGTTTCTGACCATTGTGTTTCTGACCAGTGTATTTCTGACCAGTTTGTTTCTGATCACTGTGTTTCAGACCACTGTGTTTCTGACCACTGTGTTTCTGACCAGTGAGTGTCTGACCAGTGTGTTTCTGACCAGTGTGTTTCTGACCAGTTTGTTTATGACCACTGTGTTTCTGACCACTGTGTTTCTGACCAGTGTGTTGTCTGAATCTTTATCAAGAGTCACACGGCTCAACCAGGGTCGTCCTGGTGTAACCCAACCCTCCCCGGAATGCCCACCCAATGGGAAAAGGAAAAGCCAGGCGGATCCCGGTTCACCTCCCGCGCCCCGCTGACCGAACGGCTCGGAAGGCATAACCAATCAGACTCGTCTGGTCTGACCATCCAGCTGTCTGAACACACCACGTCCAACGCCAACGGACCTCCGACACCACGTATTGACCAGCAAGACCTGCCAAGAGCAGCCCTGCTCCCTGGTCTGTTCTCCGTGGCGACATCCAAGGATCGGCAGAAGAAGCACGTCCTCCGCCCAACATGGGAGGACTCTCAGGAGCATAAGACGAAGTGGAGCCGCACCGCTCCCTCGCACCGCGTAGACACAGCAGCCGCAGCAAGAGCACAATGGCGGCTCTGGTTTCATGTCTCACACCGTCCACCCTGATGGGTGTAGACACTTGTAATCTAATTCCCCGGACTAGTACTAATAGCAGTAGGAGCCATGTACTCACTTGCCTCAGTCAATTCCTCCTCAATACCATTCATCATCAATTGCCTCCGCTCAATTGCCGTTCCTCGCTTCATCGGTCTTATCACATTAATCGTTGACTCCGCTCAACCATCTATCAGTTCCACAAAGATCATCGAGTCCAAAACTGTTGTATGATCCTTGCCTGCGTCTAACACTCCTTGGAGTATTCATTCACCGAGGAGCCCGAACCGCAGCAGTCCTCCGTCAAAGCGCTTCGGCTGTCAGCCTCGCTTCATCACTAAAGTGTCACTCTTGATCACTCATGCTCAGCGCTTCGTCGCTCCCGCTCCTCGCGTCGTTCTCTCCTGTCTGTATACTTCTGCTCCTGCTGTGACGTCATCCTCTGTCAGCCTTCCCCATCTTCTTTGCTGCTTCCGCGTCACCTCCTCCCCTGCATATTTCGCTGCTCTCATGTTCTTGACATGGTATCAGAGCCCAGAGAAACATCCGGGCACTGTCATCGTCACCTCCTTCTTTGCTGAAGTCTGAACTGCCCCACCGCTCTGCGCAAATTGATCATCAGCTACCGCATCGCCATTGCTCGCTCTCACCCGCTACTGCAAGGTAGATGACGATATGTATAAGCACAGCATCTTAATCCTTCACAGGAGCATCATCCTCTCGTGCAGACGCCACTCCCTTTGTTCTGACGCACCTGACACCTGAACCGCTGAGCCGAGCCGCGCCAGCTACACAGCCATCACCTGGTTCCTCTTCTCTCTGCAAAGGCTAAAGAAATTGTGTATGGGCTTAGTCTATAAGGCATTGCAACTTACACTCCCTCCATCACAGCAGCAGCCGGCGTTTTCCCAGCAACAGCAGGACAAGCCTCCCACAGCAGTAATGACATCCTTTGTCATTTAACAACTCCTACCATCCTTCATCATGAGATTCTCTCAAGACAAAGAGGAGGCACTTGGATGCCTCCTCTTTGGACTCGCAGCCCTCATCGGTTACATCCATCGCCTCAACTATAGCCTCACCCTTGAACTCATCTGCTGTGGCATCATTGGGATTATCCTGGTTGTCGGATTTCTTCTGGTGCCCCTGCCCAAGCGAGCAACTACCAGGAAACTTCGATCATCTACGTCATCCAGTCAAATCCCTCCTACACCTGTGACACCATCTTCCTCCCTGGAAACCACCACCTCAGCAGCAGCTGCACCTTCCTCCGCAGATCATGCCACCAACATCATGACCTTCGAATGTACTCCACCTCCTTCAGAAGTCCTTCCTCCCTTCCAGGATGATTACCTGGACTAGTACGATGACTACCTCTATCCGAATGAACCATTCTCCTCGCCTCAAGCCGTCTCCTCAACTGATGTCCCTGACCCTACCACCACTATGGGTCTTCTCCTCTTTTCCGACACTCCAATGTTCTCCCGCGAAGAGCTAAACAAGTTCATGCTTCGCAACTACGGCACCTTCATTGGCGGAGCCACCACGCAGCAAACGAAAACTTCCTCTACCGTCACGCCTCCGCCATCACAAACCAAGCTTCCCTCCGCCAATGAACATGCACGACGCTCGCTATGCTCACCTTCTGTCACCATCACAACAGATCGCTACATCCCGTCTCCAAAGCGAGCACAGCCGCTCAATAACACCTCAACCCTGACATCAGCAACTCCCTCAACTATCTCCAATTCCAAAGTCTTCTGTGAGAATTCAGTACCCTCCAATACTCCCGTCTTACTGCCAGCTGACAAACTTCTCTCTACACTGACACCCACTCTGCCAAGTCCTTTGACTTCCTCAGCAGATATCACAGCACTACCACCTGCCCCTGCAGTTCCGCCTGGTTTTTCTCAGTCAGCATCCTCTCCTCCAACATCACAGGTTGACATATCTCACTCAAACACTTGCATTGCTTCTCCTCCCTCAGCAAACTTGTCCCGCAGTTGTCAGACAACTTCTCATCTGCCTTCAAACGCTCCTGGAGATTTAGCAGCTGAAATCTCTGTAATCCCACCAGTGCCATCATCAAGTCGTCTGTCATCTACGGGACCTCCAAGTGCAACCTCTCCCATTTCTCAGCGCGAGTCCATCTGGCCATCATCCCTTAACTCTTGTGTGATTCAACTCTCCGCATTAACGGCATACCTGCTACCAGAACCGACCTCTCTGCCAACATCGCTTGAGTCCTTTCTCCTCCCTCCAGCTCTCCGAAGCATCACGCATCCACAACCTTCACCCGTCTGGAATTCCATCACCACTGCCCAACTGTTGTCACTATGCTATCACCCTCCCTCTGAGCTCATCTCTGACTCAGCCCTTCTTTCGCACCGGCACGAACAAGTTTTAAAGGCATGGATGCAATACTCCACCACTTCAGCTGCTTCTCTCTCTCTCGCCTACAGATTCTTCAAACTGTGCAACCTGCTACTACTCAATCTCCGCATCCTCCCTGGGCTGCTGACAAGCAACTGAGGTTACTTCTTGGTTTCTTTCTTGCAAGCCGTGTGCTCTTGAAGGGGGCTGTCGGAATCTTTATCAAGAGTCACACGGCTCAACCAGGGTCGTCCCGGTGTAACCCAACTCTCCCCGGTATGGCCACCCAACAGGAAAAGGAAAAGCCAGGCGGATCCCGGTTCACCTCCCGCGCCCCGCTGACCGAACGGCTCGGAAGGAATAACCAATCAGACTCGTATGGTCTGACAATCCGGCCGTCCAAACACACCACGTCCAACGCCAACGGACCTCCGACACCACGTATCGACCGGCAAGATCTGCCGACAGCAGCCCTGCTCCCTGGTCTGTTCTCCGTGGCGACATCCAAGGATTGGCAGAAGAAGCACGTCCTCCACCTAACATGGGAGGACTCCCAAGAGCATAAGACAAAGAGGAGCCGCACTGCTCCCTCGCACCGCGCAGACACAGCAGCCGCAGCAACAGCACAATGGCGGCTCCGGTTTCATGTCTCACACCGTCCACCCTGATGGGTGTAGACACTTGTAATCTAATTCCCTGGACTAGTACTAATAGCAGTAGGATCCATGTACTCATTTGCCTCAGTCAATTCCTCATCAATATCCTTCATCATCAATTGCCTCCGCTCAATTGCCGTTCCTCGCTTCATCGCTCTCATCACATTAATCGTTGACTCCGCTCAACCATCTATCAGTTCCGCAAAGATAATCGAGTCCAAAGCTGTTGTCTGATCCTCGCCTGCGACTCACACTCCTTGGAGTATTCATTCACTGAGGAGCCCGGACCGTAGCATTCCTCCGTCAAAGCGCTTCGGCTGTCAGCCTCACTTCATCACTAAATTGTCACTCTTGATCACTCATAATCAGCGCTTTGTCGCTCCCGCTCCTCGCGCCGTTCTCTCCTGTCCGTATACTTCTGCTCCTGCTGTGACGTCATCCTCCGTCTGCCTTCTGCATCTTCGTGGCTGCTTCCGCGTCACCTGCTCCCCTGCATATTCCGCTGCTCTCATTTTCCTGACATGTGTTTCTGACCACTGTGTTTCTGACCACTGTGTTTCTGACCATTGTGTTTCTGACCACTGTGTTTTTTACCACTGTGTTTCCGACCACTGTGTTTCTGACCGTAGTGTTTATGACAAGTGTGTTTCTGACCACTGTGATTCCGACCACTGTGTTTGAGACCAGTGTGTTTTTGACCACGGTGTTTCTGAAGAGTGTGTTTATGACCACGGGTTTTCTGACCACTGTGTTTCTGACCACTGTGTTTCTGACCATTGTGTTCCTGACCAGTGTGTTTCTGACCACTGTGTTTCTGACCAGTGTGTTTCTGACCACTGTGTTTCTGACCACTGTGTTTCTGACCACTGTGTTTCTGACCAGTGTGTTTCTGACCAGTGTGTTTCTGACAACTGTGTTTCTGACCAGTGTGTTTCTGACCACTGTGTTTCTGACCACTGTGTTTCTGACCACTGTGTTTCCGACCACTGTGTTTGAGACCAGTGTGTTTTTGACCACGGTGTTTCTGAAGAGTGTGTTTATGACCACGGGGTTTCTGACCACTGTGTTTCTGACCACTGTGTTTCTGACCAGTGTGTTTCTGACCACTGTGTTTCTGACCACTGTGTTTCTGACCACTGTGTTTCTGACCAGTGTGTTTCTGACCAGTGTGTTTCTGACCAGTGTGTTTCTGATCAGTGTGTTCCTGACCTATGTGTTTCTGCCCGTTGTATTTCTGACCAGTGTGTTTCTGACAACTGTGTTTCTGACCAGTGTGTTTTTGACCACTGTGTTTCTGACCAGTGTGTTTGTGAACAGTTTGTTTCTGCGCACTCTGTTTCTGACCACTATGTTTCTGACCACTGTGTTTCTGACCAGTGTGTTTCTGACCAGTGTGTTTCCAACCTGAGTGTTTCTGACCATTGTGTTTCTGACCACCTTGTTTCTGAAAACTGTTTTTCTGACCACTGTGTTTCTGACGAGTGTGTTTCTGACCACTGTATTTCTGACCACTGTGTTTCTGACCACTAAGTTTCTGACCACTGTGTTTCTGACCAGTGTGATTTTGACCAGTGTGTTTCTGACCAGTGTGCTTCCAACCACTGTGTTTCTGACCAATGTGTTTCTGACCAACGGTGGTTCTGACCACTGTGTTTCCGACCTGTGTGTTTCTGACCACTGTGTTTCTGACCACTATGTTTCTGACCACTGTGTTGCTGACCACTGTGTTTCTGATCAGTGTGATTATGAGCACTGTGTTTGTGACCAGTGTGTTTATGACCACAGTGTTTCTGACCAGTGTGTTTCTGACCAATGTGGTTCCGACCAGTGTGTTTCTGACCACTGAGTTTTTGACCACTGTGTTTCTGACCACTATGTTTCTGACCACTTTGTTTCTGACTAGTGTGCTTCTGACCAGTGTGTTTCTGACCACTATGTTTCTGACCACCGTGTTTCTGACCAATGTGTTTCTAACCACTGTGTTTATGACCAGTGTGTTTCTGACCACTGTGTTTCTGACCTGTGTGTTTCTGACCACTGTCTTTCTGACCACTGTGGTTCTGACCACTGTGTTCCTGACCAGTGTGTTTATGACCAGTGTGTTTCTAACCAGTGTGTTTCTGACAAGTGTGTTTCTGACCACTGTGTTCCTGACCACTGTGTTTCTGACCATTGTGTTTCTGACCACTGTGTTTCTGACCAGTGTGTTTCTTTCCAGTGTGTTTTTGACCACTGTGTTTCTGACCAGTGTGTTTCTCAGCCATGTGTTTCTCAGCCATGTGTTTCTGACCAGTGTGTTTCTGACCAGTGTGTTTCTGACCACTGTGTTTCTGACCACTGTGTTTCTGACCACTATGTCTCTGACCACTGTGTTTCTGACCACTGTGTTTCTAACCACTGTGTTTCTGACCACTGTCTTTCTGACCAGTGTGTTTCGGACCACTGTGTTTATGACCAGTGTGTTTCTGACCACTGTGTTTCTGACCACTGTGCTTCTGACCAGTGTGTTTCTGACCCGTTTGTTTCTGACCACTGTGTTTCTGACCAGTGTATTTCTGACCGATGTGTTTCTGACTAGTGTGTTTCTGACCAGTGTGTCTCTGACCACTGTGTTTCTGACCACTGTGTTTCTGACAACTGTGTTTCTGACCATTGTGTTTCTGACCACTGTGTTTCTGACCACTGTGTTTCTGATCAGTGTCTTTCTGACCACTGTGTTTCTGACCACTGTGCTTCTGACCAGTGTGTTTCTGACCCGTTTGTTTCTGACCACTGTGTTTCTGACCAGTGTATTTCTGACCGATGTGTTTCTGACTAGTGTGTTTCTGACCAGTGTGTCTCTGACCACTGTGTTTCTGACCACTGTGTTTCTGACAACTGTGTTTCTGACAATTATGTTTCTGACCACTGTGTTTCTGATCAGTGTCTTTCTGACCACTGTGTTTCTGACCACTGTGTTTTTGACCAGTGTGTTTCTGACCACTGTGTTTCTGACCACTGTGTTTCCGACCACTGTGTTTCTGACCACTGTGTTTCTGACCAATGTGTCTCTGACCACTGTGTTTTGGACCACTGTGATTCCGAGTACTGCGTTTCTGACCAGTGTCTTTCTGACCAGTGTCTTCCTGACCAGTGTGTTTATGACTAGTGTGTTTCTGACCACTGTGTTTCTGACGACTATGTTTCTGACCACTGAGTCTTACACCACTGTGTTTCTGACCAGTGTGTTTCTGACCAGTGTGTTTATGACCACTGTGTTTCTGACCAGTGTGTGTCTGACCACTGTGTTTCTGACCAGTGTGTTTCTGACCGCTGTGTTTCTGACCAAGGTGTTTCTGACCACTGTGTGTATGAACAGTGTGTTTCTGACCAGTGTATTTCTGACCACTGTGTTTCTGACCACTGTGTTTCTGACCAGTGTGTTTCTAACCACTGTGTTTCTGACCAGGGTGTTTCTGACCAGTGTGTTTCTGACCAATCTGTTTCTGACCACAGAGTTTCTGACCATTGTGTTTCTGACCACTATGGTTTTGACCACTGTGTTTCGGACCACTCTGTTTCTGACCACTGGGTTTCTGACCCCTGTGTTTCTGACCAGTGTGTTTCTGACCAATCTGTTTCTGACCACAGAGTTTCTGACCATTGTGTTTCTGACCACTATGGTTTTGACCACTGTGTTTCGGACCACTCTGTTTCTGACCACTGGGTTTCTGACCCCTGTGTTTCTGACCACTGTGTATCTGACCAGTGTGTTTCTGACCACTGTGTTTCTGACCACTGTGTTTCTGACCACTGGGTTTCTGACCAGTGGGTTTCTGACCACTGTGTTTCTGACCACTGTGTTTCTGACCATTTTGTTTATGACCACTGTGTTTCTGACCAGTGTGTTTTTGACCACTGTATTTCTGACCAGTGTGTTTCTGACCACTGTGTTTCTGACCACTTTGTTTCTGACCAGTGTGTTTCTGACCACTGTGTTTCTGACCAGTGTGTTTCTGCCCACTGTGTTTATGACCACTGTGATTCTGACCACTGTGTTTCTGACCACCGTGTTTCTGACTACAGTGTCTCTGACTAGTGTGTTTCTAACCACATTGTTTCTGACCACTGTGTTTCTGACCACTGTGTTTCTCACTAATGTGTTTCAGACCAGTGTGTTTCTGACCACTATGTGTCTGACCAATGTGTGTCTGAACACTGTGTTTCGTACCACTGTGTTTCTGACAAGTGTGTTTCTGACCAGTGCTTTTCTGACCAATGTGTTTCTGACCACTGTGTTTATTACCACTATGTTTCTGAACACTGCGTTTCCGACCATTGTGTTTCCGACCATTGTGTTTCTGACCACTGCGTTTCTGACCATTGTGTTTCTGACCACTGTGTTTCTGACCACTGTGTTTCTGACCACTGTGTTTCTGACCACTGTGTTTCTGGCCACTGTGTTTCTGACCACTGTGTTTCTGACCACTGTGTTTCCGACCAGTGTGTTTCCGACCACTGTGTTTCTGACCACTGTCTTTCTGACCACTGTGTTTCTGAAAAGTGTGTTTCTGACCACTGTGTTTCTGACCAGTGTGCTCTGACCACTGTGTTTCTGACCACTGTGTTTCTGACCACTGTGTTTCTGACCACTGTATTGCTGACAAGTGTGTTCTGACCAGTGTGTTTCTGACCGGTGTGTTTCTGACAAGTGTGTTTCTGACCGCTGTGTTTCTGACCACTGTGTTTCTGACCACTGTGTTTCGGACCACTGTGTTTCTGACCAGTGTGCTTGTGACCAGTGTGTTCCCGACCATTGTTTTTCCGACCAGTGTGTTTCTGACCACTGTGTTTCTGACCACTGTGTGTTTGACCACTGTGTTTCTGACCACTGTGTTTCTGACCAGTGTGTCTCAGACCACAATGTTTCTAACCACTGTGTTTCTGACCACAGTGTTTCTGAACAGTGTGTTTCTGACCAGTGTGTTTCTGACCACTGTGTTTCTGACCACTGTGTTTCTGACCACTGTGTTTCTGACCACTGTGTTTCTGACCACTGTGGTTTTGACTAGTGTGTATCTGAGGATTGTGTTTCTTACCACTGTGTTTCTGACCAGTGTGTTCCTGACCACTGTGTTTCTGACCACTGTGTTTCTGACCAGTGTGTTTTTGACCACTGTAATCCTGACCACCGTGCCTCTGACCACTGTGTTTCTGACCACTGTGTTTCTGACCACGGAGTTTATGAGCACTGTGTTTCTGACCAGTGTGTGTCTGCCCAGTGAATTTATGACCACTGTGTTTCTGACCACTGTGTTTCTGACCAGTGTATTTCTGACCACTGTGTTTCTGACCGGTGTGTTTCTGACCACTGTGTTTCTGACCACTGTGTTTCTGACCACTGTGTTTCTGACCAGTGTATTTCTGACCACTGTGTTTCTGACCGGTGTGTTTCTGACCACTGTGTTTCTGACCACTGTGTTTCTGACAAGTGTGTTTCTGACCAGTGTGTTTCCGACCACTGTATTTCGGACCAGAGTGTTTTTGACCACAGTGTTTTTGACCACTGTGTTTATGACCCTGTGTTTCTGACCACTGTGTTTCTTACCACTGCGTTTCTGACCACTGTGTTTCTGACCACTGTGTTTCTGACCACTGTGTTTCTGACCAGTGTGTTGTGACCAGTGTGTTTCTAACCACTGTGTTTCTGACCACTGTGTTTCTGACCACTGTGCTCCTGACCACTATGTGTCAGACCACTGTGCTTCTGACCACTGTGTTTCTGACCACTGTGTTTAGGACCACTGTGTTGCTGACCACTGTCTTTATGACCAGTGTGTTTCTGACCAGTGTGTTTCTGACCACTGTGTTTCTGACCACTGTGTTTCTGACCACTGTGTTTCTGACCAATGTGTTTCTGACCACTGTGTTCCTGACCAGTGTGTTTCTGAACAGTGTGTTTCTGACCAGTGTGTTTCTGACCACTGTGTTTCTGACCAGTGTATTTCTGACCACTGTGTTTCTGACCACTGTGTTTCTGACCAGTGGGTTTCTGACCGCTGTGTTTTTGACCACTGTGTTTCAGACCACTGTGTTTCTGACCACTGTGTTTCTGACCACCGTGTTTCTAACCGCTGTATTCCTAACCACTGTGTTTCTGACTTGTATGCTTCTGACCACTGTGTTTCTGACCAGTGGGTTTCTGACCGTTGTGTTTCTCACCACTGTGTTTCTGACAACACTGGTTCCGACCACTGTGTTTATGACCACTGTGTTTCTGACCAATGTGTGTCTGACCACTGTGTTTCTGACCAGTGTGTTTCTGACCAGTGTGTTTCTGACCACTGTGTTTATGATCAATGTGTTTCTGACAACTTTGTTTCTGTCCAGTGTTTTTTCTTACCACTGTGTTTCTGACCACTGTGTTTCTGACCAGTGTATTTCTGACCACTGTGTTTCTCACCAGTGTGTTTCTGACCACTGTGTTTCTGGCCACTGTGGTTCTAACCAGTGTGTTTCTGACCAGTGTGTTTCTGACCACTGTGTTTCTGACCAGTGTGTTTCTGACCAGTGTGTTTCTGACCACTGTGTTTATGACCCTGTGTTTCTGACCACTGTGTTTCTTACCACTGTGTTTTTGACCACTGTGTTTCTGACCACTGTGTGTCTGACCACTGTGTTTCAGACCGCTGTGTTTCTGACCACTGTGTCTCAGAACAGTGTGTCTCTGACCAGTGTGTTTCTGACCAGTGTGTTTCTGACCACTGTGTTTGTGACCACTGTGTTTCTGACCACTGTGTTCCTGACCACTGTGTGTCCGACCACTGTGTTTCTGACCACTGTGTTTCTGACCACTGTGTTAATGACCACTGTGTTGCTGACCACTGTCGTCTTGACCAGTGAGTTTCTGACCAGTGTGTTTCTGAACACTGTGTTTCTGACCACTGTGTTTCTGACCACTGTGTTTCTGACCATTGTGTTGTTGACCACTGTGTTTCTGACCACTGTGTTTCTGACCCTTGTGTTTCTCACCACTGTGTTTCTCACTGCTGTATTTTGACCACTATGTTTATGACTTGTGCGTTTCTGACCACTGTGTTTCTGACCAGAGTGTGTCTGACCACAGTGGTTCTGAGCACTGTGTTTCTGACCACTGTGGTTCTGACCACTGTGTTTATGACCACTGCTTTTCTGACCACTGTGTTTATGACCACTGCTTATATGACCACTGTGTTTTTTACCACTGTGTTTCCGACCACTGTGTTTCTGACCACTGTGTTTCTGACCACTGTGTTTCTGACAAGTGTGTTTCTGACCACTCTGTTTCTGACCAGTGTGCCTTGACCACTGTGTTTCTGACCACTGTGTTTCTGACCAGTGTGTTTCTGACCACTATATTGCTGACAAGTGTGGTCTGACCAGTGTGTTTCTGACCAGTGTGTTTCTGACAGGTGTGTTTCTGACCGCTGTGTTTCTGACAACTGTGTTTCAGACCACTGTGTTTCGGACCACTGTGTTTCTGACTAGTGTGTTTGTGACCAGTGTGTTTCTGACCATTGTGTTTCTGACCAGTGTGTATCTGACCACTGTGTTTCTGACCACTGTGTGTTCGACCACTGTGTTTCTGACCACTGTGTTTCTGACCAGTGTGTCTCTGACCACAATGTTTCCGACCACTGTGTTT
>SZWC01006906.1:118593-132661 GCA_023375785.1 Penium margaritaceum | reverse complement strand
CAACCAGTTCGCACCACTCCGCAACCAGTTCGCACCACTCCGCAACCAGTTCGTACCACTCCCCAACCAGTTCGCACCAGTTCGCACCACTCCGCACCCAGTGCGCACCACTCCACAACCAGTGCGCACCACTCCACAACCAGTTGGCACCACTCCACGACCAGTTCGCACCAGTATAAACAAGGCAGAATACTGGTGGCTCGGTGTGGCTATTATGCGCAATGCCTTGAAAAAGTTGGCATGTGCCACTAACCATGACCACAAATGTATCCAATTTACCTTTACTTCTATTGATCATAACACGAGTCAGCCACGGTCAGAGTGCCCAGTCACAGTGCAGATCTTATATGCATGGCCTTGCAGGTTTAAACTGTCAGAAGAGTAAAAGAAACAATGGCACAAGACTTGGGGTATAACAGGAAAACATCACAGATATACCCATCGAGCCGGTGACACAAGAATAAAAGAATATAAGTGATCAGGCTCAACTCCGAGGATCTGGTTGGTGCTCATACCAACACTGAAGACGCACGTTCCCCCATTCTCACTTGTCCAAAACCCGCCGTGTGGCCTGATCCACACGTCGCGTCAAAGTCGCGGACCACGTCCGCCTCCTCGCATCCCCAGGACCAAGATACGTACGCATCCAAACATCAAGTACGTGGACCGGCACCGGCAGCACTCCTCCACCCCGCGACTCCACTCTCCACTAGGAGAACTCCCCTGCCTAGTCCCAAGCGGCTCCACTAGGAGCACTCTAGTAACCCACACTAACAAAGTATATACGTAGCACTCACATCCTTGTATTTCTTGCATCCATTCAATCTAAGTCACTTTCCCTCCCGTTGCCCCGCCTCCGTACTGTGGCACTCCGCCTTCTTTCCGCTGCCCGCCTTCGTGTTGTGGTACTCCGCCTTCTTTCATTGCCTGCCTCCGTGCCGTGGCAATTCCGTTGCCTTCCGCTACCCGCCTCCAAGTTGTGGCACTTCCGTTGCTTCCGTTGCCTGCCTCGACGTCGTGGCATTTCGCTGCTTTCCGCTTTCTACCCCCAAGCTGTGGCACATCTTCTTCGATTTCCTCCATCCGTCCATCAGCGTTCTTCCCGTTGGGTTACAGCTACATTCACTTTCCCTTCATCTCGACGTCAGCCATTCCTTTGTCCGTGTGCACTTCGTATTGTCGTGACCTCGGCGCTGAGGCCTTCGGTCCACGCCTCGGTCACTTACTCGCTACAATGGCCATGCGTCTACTTCGACTCACCAAACTGTGCAGTGTCCTGCAGTCTTCCTGCCTTTGTCCTTAGCCGTAGTATCATTCCCATCATCCTCATCACTCATCTCCAAGTTATCTCTCCTCTCTCCTGCTTGCCCGCGCCTCGAACGGCGACTCGGTTCCATCCCGCACTCAGATCACTCTCCACACTCTCTGCAGCACCTCCAAAATCCTGATATGGTATCAGAGTTCAGCAGAGGATTCTGAGCAAACAATCCTCCTCCACGCGCTGCCTACATCTCCTGGCGCCTGAAGCACTTCACGAAAGCGCTCCATGACCAATTCGCCAGCAGTCCTTTCCCCAACAGCAGCAGCATCGCATTCCACAAAAGCTATAGCAATTGCTAACAAACAAACAACCTCCTCCTACAAAGTGTGACCACCTTCACTGATCCGTGTATGGGCGCGGCCCGGTGACGGTGTAAAACTCCAACAACAGCAGCAGGAGCAGCAGCAGAAAGCGACCATCCTCCTTCTTTTACAGACATTGCAGCCGTTCAAGCAAAGTCATCCATCTATCACATTTTGTCACTTCAAACCAACCACTTCAAATGTTTCACCAACTACTTGTACCTTCAGACCCTCCATCCTCCCTTTGCCCACTAAAGCTCCTCACCGACGCGCGTTCCTGCCAAGCCGTCAGCAACAGTCATTATAACAGCAGTAACTCCATTCATCAGTCATTCGCCTTTCTCAGCATTCGAATCTGTGCTAGCAGTATCCCTGAACGGTGTATGGGCACCGCTTGGTGAGACTGCATCACACAAAAACTAGCATCTTTCTCAATCGCAGCAGGCATCCAGCAACACTGCATCTGACACTCCTCCCTCTTTTCTCAGCAGGTCAAGCTTTGTACCTGCCTCCCTCATCACTACCAACATCAGCATACAAGGACCAAGCTAGAGTGGGCACTCTTCACTCCTTGCAATCCCCAACAGACAACCCAGCAACCACACAACTCTCCAGAATCATTACCTCTGCCTCCGCGCAAACACCAGCATTCAAATCCTCATCAACAATAATGCTTCTTTTGCCCTCGGCTGCCTGACCATTGCTGCATGGAACAATGTCCGCCACCATCTATAGCAATGCAAAGACCCCATATTGTCCTCTACCATCCATGAGCCAACAAACACGCCTCAAGCATCTGACGTTGTCTGTCCTCTCTCACCTCTCCCAGGCATTTCCGACCGTCATCCTACGACAGCACCCAGCTCCTCCCTCTACCTTCTCACCATTGACACTCCTACAGAAGCAGCGACCCTAACCATCACTCCTGAATCCACCAACAAGTCCTCTACTTCACAACCTCAGTTCCCCTCAGCGAACATCATCTCTCCAGACTCAGCTTTTGTCACCAACAACTCTCCTCCATCAACTTCAACACCAAACCACCAACTTCATCTTATCGACACCACTACGTTACCTTCATCCTCCTCCAACAGACGATCCTCTCGCTCATCCGCATTGCCACCACCACAAGTCTGCACCAATCAATGCCCTTCTCATCGGTCAAGAAGTCCAGCACGAAGATACGAGTGCTGGCTCCTGTCCAAAGCCCGCAATCTTGATCCTCTCCGTCATCAAGCAACAATATCCCTATCTTCTACAAAAATATTCTCTCTTGCAGCAGAAGAAGAAGGTGAAGGATTTAACCTGTGACCAAGGGGGCATCAAGCTTCTCTGAGTGGTCACACCAATATCTCCTGGATACACTGAACCATTCATGATTTGTGCCATTGAGGGCCGGTGTCAGAAGAATAAAAGAAACAATGGTACAAGACTGTTGGGGTACAGCAGGAAACGATTACAGAAATACCCATCGAGCCAGTGACACAAGAATAAAAGAAAATAAGTGATCAGGCTCAACTCCGATGATCTGGTCGGTGCTCATACCGACACAAAAGACCCACGTTCTCCCATTCTTGCTCGCCCAGAACCCGCCGTGCTGCCCGCTCCACACGTCGCGACAAAGTCGCAAACCACGTCCGCCTCCTCGCACCTCCAAGACCAAGATGTGTGCCCACCCGAACATCAAGTACGTGGACCGGCACCGGTAGCACTCCGCCACCCCGCGGCTCCACTCTCCACTAGGAGAACTCCCCTGCCTAGTCCCAAGCGGCTCCACTAGGAGCACTCTAGTAACCCAGACTAGCAAAGTATACACGTAGCACTAACATCCTTGTGTTTCTTGCATCCATTCAATCTAAGTCATTTTCCCTTCCGTTGCCCGCCTCCGTGCTGTGGCACTCCGCCTTCTTTCCGCTGCCCGCCTTTGTGCTGTGGAACTCCGCCTTCTTTCATTACCTGCCTCCATGCCGTGGCACTTCCGCTGCCTTCCGCTGCCCGCCTCCAAGCTATGGCACTTTTGCTACTTCCCGTTGCCTGCCTCGACGCCGTGGCACTTTGGTGCTTTCCGCTGCCCGCCCCCAAGCTGTGGCACATCTTCTTGAATTGCCTCCATCCGTCCATCAACGTTCTTCTTGCTGGGTTAGAGCTGCATTTGCTTTCCCTTCATCTCGACGTTGTTCATTCCTTTTTCCATGTGCACTTTGTACTGTCGTGACCTCCGCGCTGAGGCCTTTGGCCCACGCCCTTGTCACTTCCTCACTACACTGGCCATGCTTCGACTTTGACTCAGCAAACTGTGCAGTGTCCTGCCGCCTTCCTGCCTTCGTCCTTAGCCACAATATCATTCCCAGCATCCTCATCACTCATCTCCAATTTATCTCTCCTCTCTCCTGCTTGCCCGCGTCTCGGACCGCGACTCGGTTCCATCCTGTGGAGCCCTTCTTGTCGTATCTCTTCGTTCCACGCCGTGGGGCTCTGGCGTGGGGTCACCCTGCATTCTCCTCTCCCTGTTCCTCTTTCCTACGGCTCCTGCAAGCGCCTTGCTACCTCCTTCTGTTCTGCCTGCATCCTCCTTCTCGTATCATCACTCTCCTCACACGGCAGGCAGAGTCGTCCATGGAGACCTGTTTGTGTGTTGCTATAGCGACGGGCACATGGGAGGTACACCCACTGATGGCAGCTGATACAGTGCCACTTACGGACACAAATTGGGTCCCTGCATGTGGCGCACAGCTTCCTCCGTGAACTCGTGCATGGGAGGCATTGATACAATGCAATGCGCCCTCCGTGACGCAGCCTCCTTTCCCCCACCTTCTTCACACATTCGTTATGTGAGAAACATCCGCACTTCTCACACCATGGGGTGACTCCTCTCAGCTCCCTCAAGCAACTGGGGCAATCCCCTTCCACCGTGCCTGTGCATGGTCGTATCTAATAACCGCTACAGTTATTCCTCCCCTCTTCATTCGTCTTGATGCAGGCAGCGTGTGCTTCCCGCTTGCAATAGTCGCATTTCCCGTGTGGAGATCCCAGCGGTCTTGTATAGCCACAGCACTCAATGCCTGCCGCAGCATTGTGCTCCTGTCCGAGCACAACTCTCACCTCTATGGGTATTCCCTGTTTGACCTTTTGGTAGGGCATGTAGATCCAGCCTCCCTCTTCATCTGCCATTCCACACTCCTGATGCATGTGGCACTTGCAACGCCTGCACTGTCTGGCAGGCAGGTGTACCCTCTTCTCGTACCACGGGCAGTTACCAGCACGAGGTGTCTTCTCTCCTACTGCTCCTTGCCTGCGCCTGCGCCCCTTGCTTCTCTCCCTCCCGTTGCAATGCCCCCGACCCAACTGCCTCGTCTTGGCCCTGCTCTTGTCATGGCATCCCTATTCGCACTTCCCTGTCTCACCCCTGCTTCAACCCCAGGCCTCTTTGTTCCCTCGCCCCTTCCTGGATCCATCAGCGACCCAGTATTTCCACTCCATGGGCTTCACACAATCCCCGCGCCTGTCTCTGCTGCCTTCCCTCGCACTCCCGTGGGCGTCCCTCGCAGTCCTCTCGATGTTGATCCCCTTGCCAGTGAATGGTGATGGGGGCCCCTCTCTGCTCCTCTCCCCCTATATTGTCCTCTCGAGGTGGCACGATGGATCCACCGTCGTGCCAGTGCATCATCCACCGGAGCACCGGCCCGTCCCAGTGCCCCTGAGCGTCCAGGTGTCGTTGCTCCTCCCCTAGCCTCAGCTCCCCGTCCTTGCTGCGTCCTTCCTGGTGCACCGGGTATGTCAGAGCGCTGGGTAGATCGATTATCCGCCGGGGGTGCATGAGGATGGGATCGCACATCTGTTCCCTGTGGGGTTGGTGGCCTCGGTGCTGCCGGTGGCGGCTCATTTCTGAAGAGGCACCACTGAGGTGTCATGGCCAACGCCTCATTCACCATAGCCAGCACCTTCCTTCTTACTTCGGGGACATCCCTGTTCCCCAGCGCCCTCATTGTCAACACTGCCTTCCGAGCCGCTACTCCCTCCGGTCCGGACAGTGCCACTGCATTGCGGTAGACTTGTTCCACTGGGTGTGCATCTGCGTATGAGCGTGGCGTTGACCTTTCCCTCGGGCCTTGCCATTCTTCCTCTCTCTGTTGCTTCTTATCCCGTGCCCGGGCCTCGAGGAGTCGTAACTTTGCCACACATTTGGCGTAATGATGTCCTACCCCTCACAGCACCTGCCCGCAAGGTCAATGGAGCGGCTGGTAGCATCCCTCACACCACTCGGTGGCGTTGTGGTTACCATACTCTGTACAGTACAGGCTCCACTCCAGTTCTGCCGCTTGCCAACCTCCCCCTCCCTGCTCCTCTCTTTCTTTCCGCATTCTCCCTTTCAGCTCCGGCATACAGGCCGGACAGACATGCACTGCCTTCTGTTGCAGCAGCTCCTCTTCTCCACAGATATAGTGGAGGGCCACCTTGTAATTGAAGCAGTGTTTCTTCTGTGTCCTCACCGGCCGCTTGCACCTCCCGCACTCCTCCGTCTTCTCCACCTCGGGCACACTTGGTCCAGCAGCCTTTCCACCCTCCTTATCCATCTCTTATTCTTATTCAACCAGCCTTCAGATGCAGCTCTTGCAATGCCGTCCCAACCCCGGAATCTCCGTCCCACACTTGTAGTGGAGGGGTGCTTTACATTCATAGCACCAGGTTGCCTCCATGGGGTCGTACGGCTCTCCGCAGGCTTCACACATCTCAATACACCGCTTGGATGTGGCCTTGTTCTTCCTCCTGTCCTATTTGTCTGCTTTTGCCAGCATGAGAGGTGCACACTTCTTGCATCCTATCACCTTCCGCCGCATCCTTATTTTTGGATCCTGGCAGGCTGCATGCACAGGATGTCTACACACGTAGCAGCGGAACAAAGTGGTAGCGTCCATCAGCTCTTCACAGTTACCGCAGCGTTCCTTCTCATCCTACAGCACACTGGATTTCCCAGCCGTGGCCCCCATCCCCGAGCGGATCCTTTCCTCCCCCCTTTCTTTCCGCAGTTCCTCCTCACTGTCTACCCCCATGCTCTCCTTCAGATTTAGTGCACAGACCTGACACATCTTGATATCGTGCACGGTGTCCAGTTCCAAGTCGTAACACGCCAAATGTAGGCTGGCCTTGCATCCCTCGTGCACCACCTCTCCCTTAGTGGCAACCGGGTTCTTAAATGTTGCACAGAGGTACAGAGCCACCTCCTCCTGTCCTTCCTCTTCATCCTGATCATCCGCCTTGATGCTTAATTCTAGCTCTTCATGCCGCTCCTCCTCTTCCCCTTGCGTGGGTGTCTGTTGTCCTGACCGTGCTTCCACTTCCAGCCAGGAACTGGTTGGCCATAAAGATCTATCATCAGGGGGAAGTGGCTCCCATCTTGAAGGAGGAGCATTGAGCAAGCTGTGGTGTTCTTCTCGCATGGGTACAGGCTCCTTTTCCTCTCCCTATTTCTCCGCCTCTTTTCATTACTTCTTTTCTCCCAGTCCAGCTCTTTGGGGCCCTTTTTGTTTCTTCTTCCGTTGCTCCTCCCGCTGCTCCTCTATTGTTGTTGCTGGTGGTGCTTACGCCTCGGGCGCCGTACTGGGTGCAGCTGCCGCAGAAGGCAGCACCTCCTGTCCCCGCTCCTCTGCTGCTACTACTGGTGGCGCTGGCGCTCCGGGCGCCGTGCCGGGTGCAGCTACCACAAACGGCAGCACCTCTTGTCTCCGCTGCTCTACTGCTACTGCTGGTGGCGCTGGCGCTCGGGGCACCACGCCGGGTATAGCCGCCGCAGAGGGCAACACCTCTTGTCCCTGCTCATCTATTGTTGTTGCCGATGGTGCTCGCGCTCCGGGCATTGTGCCAGGTGCAGCTGCCGCAAAAGGCAATGCCTCTTCTCCTCGCTACTCTACTGCTGCTGCTGGTGGTGCTAGCGCTCCGGGCGCCACGCCGGGTGCAACTGCCGCAGGGGGAGGCACCTCGTGCCAGCGCTGCTCTGCTGCTGGTGGCGCTCGCGCTCTGGGCACCGCGCCGGGTCTGGTTTCTGCAGAAGGCAGTACCTCCTATTCTTGCTGCTCTGCTGCTGCTGCTGGTGGTGCTTGCGCCCAAAGCGCCGCACCGAGTGTAGTTGCCGCAAAAGGCAGCACCTCCTGCTCCCGCTATTTTACTGCTGTTGCCAATGGTGCTGGCGCTCTAGGCGCCGCGCCAGGTGCAGCTGCCGTAGAAGGCAGCGCCTCCCGTCCCCGCTGCTTTGCTTCTGCTGCTGGCAGTGCTGGCGCTCTGAGCGCCACGCCGGGTGCAGCTGCCGTAGCAGGCAGCACCTCCTTCTCACACTACTTTGCTGCTGGTGCCGATTGTGCAGGCGCTCTGGGCACCACACCGGGTGCAGCTGTCATAGAAGGCAGCACCTCTTGCTCCTGCTGCTTTGCTGCTGTTGCCGACGGTGCTAGTGCTCCGGGCGCCAGGCCAGGTGCAGTTGCCGCAGAAGGCAGTGCCTCCTGTCCCCGCTGCTATACTGCTGCTGCTAATGGCGCTGGCACTCCGGGCGCCGTGCCGGGTGCCGCTGTCGTAGAAGAAAGTGCCTCCTGTCCCCGCTGCTGTGCTGCTACTGCTCATGGTGCTTGCGCCTTTGGCGCTGATGGAGTTCAACTGCCGCAGAAGGCAACACCTCTTGCTCCCGCTGTTCTGCTGATACTGGCGATGGTCCTGACACTTCGGGCGCCGCGCCAGGTGTAGCTGCCGTAGAAGGCAGCGCCTCCTATCCCCGCTGCTCTGCTGCTACTACTGGTGGCACTGGCACTCCGAGCACCGCGTTGGATGAGGCTGCCGTAGTAGGCAGCACCTCCTGCTCCCGCTGCTGTGCTGCTGCTGCCAATGGTACTGGCGCTATGTATGCCGCGCTGGGTATAGCTGCCGCAGAGGGCAGCGCCTCCTGCTCCCACTGCTTTGCTGCTACTGCTGATGGTGCTGGCGCTCCGGGTGCCGCACCAAGTGCAGTTGTCGCAGAAGGCAGCACCTCTTCTCCCCGCTGCTCCACTGCTGCTACTGGTGGTGCTAGGGCTCCGAGCGCCGCGTCGGGTGCGGCTGCCATAGAAGGCAGTGTCTCATGTCCTTGCTGCTTTGCTGCTGCTACTCGTGGTGCTTATGCCTCAGGTGCCGCGTCGGGTGTAGCTGCCGCAGAAGGCAGCACCTCCTGCTCATGCTGTTCTTTTGCAGCTGCCACACAAGGCAGCGCCTCCTATCCCCGCTGCTCTACTGCTACTGCTGGTGGCACTGGCGCTCCAGGCACCGCGCTGGATGAAGCTACCGCACGAGGCAGCGCATCCTGCTCCGGCTGCTCTGCTGCTGCTGCCGTTGGTGCTGGCGCTCCGGGCACCGTACCGGGTACAACTACCGCAGAGGGCAGCACCTCCTGCTCCCGCTGCTTTGCTACTGCTGCCGATGGTGCGAGCGCTCTGGGCGTCGCACCAGATGTAGTTGCCGCAGAAGGCAGCGCCACCTGTCCCCGCTGCTTTGTTGCTGTTGCTGGTGGCATTGGCACTCCGTCCGCTACACCGGGTGCGGCTGCCGCACAAGGCAACGCCTCTTATCCCCGCTGATCTGTTGGTGCTGCTGCTGGTGCTTGCGCCTCGGGCGTCGCGCCAAGTGTAGCTGCCACTGAAGGCAGCACCTCTTGTCTCCACAACTCTGGTGCTGCTGCTGGTGGCGCTGGCACTCCTGGTACCACGCCGGGTGTAGCTGTCGTAGAAGGCAGCACCTCCTGTCCCCGTTGCTGTGCTGTTGCTGCTGGTGGCGCTGGCACTCCGGGTGCCGCACCGGGTGCAGCTGCTGTAAAAGGAAGCGCCTCTTGCTGCCGCTGCTCAGCTGCTGCTGACGATGATGCTAACGCTCCGGGCGCCCCACCAGGCCCTGTTCCTTTTCACTTCCACAATCACCTCCTGTTCCTTGAGCTCACGCAAGCCCTCATTGATGATGTCCTTCTGGTCCTGGAGTAGGCGTCGAGCCTTTTGCTTATGTGCAATTGCGTCTCTTGTGTTAATGACATGGACCGTGTCGACTGCTCCGATATCTGTTGACTTGTTTGCACATATTTCTTCGTGGTAGATGATAAGCTCCTTGACTTTCTACCTTTGCTCCTCAGTTAGGTGCTCATGGAGCATGTGGTCCCATCGTTGGGAATGGAGGACTGTGGGTGGTGGCAGTTCTTCATCCCCCACCAGACCGGCTCCGAGATTAGGGTCTGGATCCCAATAATCATATACCTGCAAGTTGAAATTACGGGAGCCACATGAGGAGATAGTGAGGGCCTATGGTTGACGTGGAGGTGGCTCATCATCGAGGCGCAGCCAGCCGACGTCACTCATGGGTTCTTCATCTGAGTCTTCTGAACTGACATCTTCACAGATGGCAGTGTCGTTGTCACACAACAGCATTTTCCCTTTGCGCTTCGCCTCCTCGNGGTACGAGTGGGCTGCTCGACACCTGAAGAGGCCCTGGATGAGGTGAGGTGATCGAGGCCCGGCTGAGGTCAGCAGGGTGGCGCTCTGTCGTGGGAAGGAACAGCCATGTGGGGGATTCAGCTGACGGTTTGGGTATCGGTCCCATGGGGAGCTGCGGTCGATCATCCGTCGGAGTAGCTTGTGCTCGTTCACGGCATGGCTACTGGGGTGTGGGTGTGTAATCCATCAGCTCTTCTTCCTCGACTTGTGGCGCAATCACGGGAGGGGCATCATGCTTGGGGATGCCATGATAGAATTCCTGGCTGCGTGGTCTTCAGCACGGGCTTCTTCCAGGGAGAAGGGGTGACCGAACTTTGTAGGCATTGACGTCCTTGGGTCCACAATCAGAGCTGTATAGGTGGTAAACCCTGATGAAGTTAACTACATGACTCCGTCCGCATAGAACAGGCTTGCTTGTCAGGGGATGAGATAGTCTGTTCCTAGCAGGACATCGTAGGTGCAGGCCACCATGACATGCACCCGCACAACTTTGTGGATGAGGCCCACCTGCAGGGGAAGGTCATCCACGTACGACACCGTGTCCTGTGTCCATGTCGCCGTATGCATTCATGAACACCTTAGTTGTTGGTTGAATCTTGTGCTGCCAGCCGATTACTTACAGGACTTGAAGTGTCACCATGGTATGGGTGGCGCCAACGGCGATGATTGCTAGAAACTTCTTGCCACATATCCACACATAACAGCTAGCCACTTCATGGTGGGGAGCTTGCGTTTGTGGTGGTGCAAGGGGCATGGGCCGCCACCCCCATGTGTCTGGTTCAGCTCTTTTGGCTCCCTGGCCGAGTCAGTCATGTGGGGCCCGAGTGCAACTAAGGTGAATGCCGGCAGGTCGAAGCTTTTTGACATATTCCTGCAGAACCACTGCGAGGTGGGATTTTGCTGTAGATACTCTCCCAAGGATATCTCCTAGAAGGGACGATGGAAGGAGGTTAAGGCACTTTCCGTGGGCTCGTCGCATGCTGAAGGCGCAAATATCACCCTCTGGCGACGTGGAGGCGTGGGACCCCTTGGAGGACACGTGTGCGGTTCAGGTGGGGGCTTCGGGCGCATCGCTAAAATCTGACGTGGTAACCGAGTCAAGCGCGCTTCGACACATGTTTGCAGGTCTGCTTCAGCCCGTTCCTATTGCTCTTTCTATTGGCGCATGCACTCATACATCTCCGCAATCGACCATCCTTCCACATCTTGTACGTGAGCCACCGTGACCAGTTCCCGTTCTGCAGCCGTCGGGGGAGTCTCCGAGGTCTGTTCTTTGGAGCGGGGAAGATCGAGCTTCACATTCCGTGTATGCGCATCTGAGGTAGATGGCTGAGTAGCAGCTGGTGTCTTTCCCGTCTCCCTCTGCTGCGCATACGCCTTCCATTGCGCCGGCCCATTGCCCACCGGACCAGAGGTACGGGCGGTGATGTTGGGACCAACAGCTTGCCGTGCAGCGGCAGGTCCTGGTCCAACCGGTCCGCGTCCTTGGTATTGTCCTCCTCTGGGTGGAACGCCTGGCATTGAGGTGCGATTGGGACATTCTCGGTGCCGATGGAGGATTCTACGCATCTATAGCAACTCTCAGGTGGGTAGTTATGGGGGTTCCTCGGGTTGGGTGTTCAAGCTCCTGTAGGCATGCGAATAGCGGGCGCCACATGTTCCTTAAGAGCAACCCGTTCTCGAGCCGCTTGTCATTTGATTTCCCTTTGCTGATGTTCTGCTTCCTCCTTCAGTGCATCCAGTGTGCTAAAATGTCATAAATCCAAATGTGTTAGCGATCGCTGGGACAAGAGAGTCCCGGTAATACTCCTTAATCATGCGCAAGGGTATCTCGACACATCGCACCGAGATCTTGGTAAACTTGTCATTGTGTAACTTGATGTTTTCTCCACCCTTCATGCGGATGGTACTAATCTGGAGCTCTGCTTCTTCGAGGCTCATGAGGTCGAAACGCTTGGTCATCCTATTTGCCAAATCATCAAAGTCAGCAAAAGGACGTTCCTTATGCTATGCAGTGAACCACTCCAAAGCTTTCCCTTGTAGCGCTAGGTACATTGCTAGGACAATGTAGTCAGGAGATAACAACCCATAATCAAGACAAGTGCCCAACTTGAACAGCCACATGGCCGGGTCCTCCTCTGGTTCACCCTTGAAGACGTCGAGCTTTGGGAGAGTGTAAGAAGCCTTTGTCGCTAGGTTCAAAGTCAGTTCCTGTGGAGGCACCATTAGCAACTACGCCCATGGCGGGGCCCCCAGGTGGGATCGATGTACTTGCACCAGGCCAACTGCCATAGTACTAGCCGATGAAGCGACTACTGCTTCCCTTGGTCAAGCACGTCCTGTATCGGTTCCTCCCAGTCCAGAACTTCCCATGTACTGTCTTGCTGAACCCGCTTGTACTCATACGGTGTACTGCTTGCCTCCATGAGCCACTGATCCTTGCCTAGGTCCGGTTGAACCACCCGTCATTTGGGGTCTTTGGTGGAGTCTTCCTGCCACAGGTGTGGCTAACGTCTTGCTTACTTGATGATGAGATGACTGCATCTTTGACTGGACAGGTGGTACGGTATATTTGGTTGACGGAGCCCCTGTTAGGATGTGCGTGTCCCCCAAGGCTCGTACTTGTCTGGTGGGTCCGACCGTGGATGAAGCATTGATTCCTCTTGAGCTGGGACTCCTCGGCGGCGCGACACTCCTAAAACGGAGGATGCCTTGCTCGTTTGCTGTTGGTGTTGGGGTTGTTGCTCAGCATCTGTGCGATGTGAAGTCACGATAGATGGGCATTCCCGTCGGGTTTCCCTTTGTCGTTTTCCTACCGCCTCCAAGTTTCTCTATGTTCGTGGTGGAGACACACCGTTGTCCGAGGCCCGTCGACAAGGGTGAACGGTTGGGCAAGAGGGGAATGCCGGAGGACAGAAGGTGACGAGTTGATGCAGGGCGTGTGAAGCCTGCACCGAAGGGTGATCAAATGATACTTCTTCTTCCTCTGCTTGGTCCTCCTGGGCATCGTCCAAGTCTGCACAATTCTTGTAATGGGTGACAGAAGGTGCAGGTGAGGACACCCGTGGGGTAGAGAACTCGAGGCGCCGCGGTGCGTCCTCCGTTGGCGTCATGTCCACTGCCTTGTAAACAGTCCTTCTATCTGGCGTCATGACTGTATGGAGCAAGACGGGCCCTTCATCCGCCTCAAGCTTCTGCTCTTCATCTGATACATAGTCTTCCACCTGCATGGAGTCGTACAGCCCGTCTGGGTGGCGCGTGTCGTCTTCCTCTGGGTCCTCCTCGAAGGGATTGGCCAACTGTGCCTGTCGGATAGCCTTCCATTCACGGAGTTCCTCAAGCCGTCGCAGGTGAAATTCTTCTTCTTTGTCGGGCTCCGTCTCATCTCCATTGTTGTACAACTGCGGGGACTGATCATCCACCGGATCCCACTCAAATGTAGGGTCCAGCCCCGGAGGATCTTCTGGGCTTCTCTCGTAATGACGCGCGGTGGCGGTTCGCCTCATCCTTTCTTTTTTGGAGACGTAGAGTGCGTTGGGGCTCATCCTTGCGTTGCCAATGGTACAGCCAAATGATTCACCAGCACGATCGCTCTAGCCTCATGCCTCGTAGGTTGGCAGGGGGACACCACCGTGATCTGGGGAATCGTTGGGGTTGCGGTGACGGGTGGCCTGCGGTGTCTTTCGTCCGGTGGAAGATTCTACAGCTCCCTCCTGAGATAACCGTGTTTCGGATTATAGACTGATCTGTAGGTACATTTCATACTCCTCACATAAAATAAGCGAGTCCACAGTCACCGCACCATTAACACTGTTATACCCCTTTTCGCCTTCGGCCGGAATCGGGTCTGACAGCATGCGAGGATCAGCTCCTTAGGTGTGGTTCGTTCCGCGCTATCCCCGCGGCTCCGCTTACTTTCCTTTTCCAACTCTGCCCTGTCCTGTATCACT
>SZWC01006906.1:92299-106553 GCA_023375785.1 Penium margaritaceum | reverse complement strand
TTTGTGGTCATGGTCAGTGGCACATGCCAACTTTGTCAAGGCATTGCGCACTATAGCCATACCGAGCCACCAGTATTCTACCTTGTTTATACCTGTAACATCGTGCCCAGTATATCTGCACTGTGATTGGACACTCTGACTGTGGCTGACTCGTGTTATGATTCATAGCCGTTTAAGTCACTTGGTAAACTTTGTGGTCATGGTCAGTGGCACATGCCAACTTTGTCAAGGCATTGCGCACAATAGCAACACCGATCTACAAGTATTATTCCTTGTTTGTACATGCAAGATCATGCCTAGTACATCTGCACTATGATTGGACACTCACACCATGGCCAACTCGTGTTTTGATTCATAGCCGTTTAAGGTACTTGGCAAACGTTGTGGTCATGGTCAGTGGCACATGCCAAATTTGTCAGGGCATTGCGCACAATAGCCGTGCCAAGCCACAGGGCTTTTACCTTGATTATAGCTGCAATCTCATGCATATTAGATGTGCACTGTGATTGGACACTCTGACAGTGGCTGACTCGTGTTATGATTCATAGCCGTTTAAGGTTCTTGGTAATCTTTGTGGTCATGGTCAGTGGCACATGCCAACTTTGTCAAGGCATTGCGCACAATAGCCGTGCCAAGCCACCAGTATTCTACCTTCTTTATACCTGCAAGGTCATGCCTAGTACATGTGAACTGTGATTGGACACTCTGGTCATGGCTGACTCGTGTTATGGTTCATGGAAGTAAAAGTCACTTGGATATATTTGTGGTCATGGTCAGTGGCACATGCCAGTTTTGTCAAGGTATTGTGCACAATAGCCACAACGAGCCACCAGTGTTCTACCTGATTCATACCTGTTAGGTCATGTCCATTACATCTGCACTGTGATTGGACACTCAGACCGTGGCTGACTCGTGTTATGATTCAAAGCCGTTTAAGGTACTTGGTAAACTTTGTGGTCATGGTCAGTGGCACATGCCAACTTTGTTAAGATATTGCGCACAATAGCCGTGCCAAGCCACCGGTTTTTTACCTTGTTTATACTTGAAAGGTCATGCATATTAGATGTACGCTGTGATTGGGCACTCTGACCGTGGCTGACTCGTGTTACGATTCGTACAAGTTGAAGTCACTTGGTTAATTTTGTGGTCATGGTCAGTGGCACATGCCAGCTCCGTCAAGGCATTGCGCACAATAGCCACACCGAGCCACCAGTATTCTACCTTGTTTATACCTGCAAGATCATGCCTAGTACATCTGCACTGTGATTGGACACTCTGACCGTGGCGGACATGTGTTATGATCAATAGAAGTAAAAGTCACTTGGATACATTTGTGGTCATGGTCAGTGGCACATGCCAACTTTGTCAAAGCATTGCACACAGTAGCCACACCAAGCTACCAGTATTCTACCTTGTTCATACCTGCAAGGTCATGCCCACTTTACTTGCACTGTGATTGGACACTCTGACCGTGGCTAACTTGGATGCCTTCATAGCCGTTTAAGGTACTTGGTAAACTGTGTGGTCATGGTCAGTGGCACATGCCAACTTTGTCGGGGCAATGCGCATAGCAGCCGTGCCAGGCCACCGGTTTGTACCTTGTTTATACTTGCAAGGTCATTCCCAGTACATATTAACTGTGATTGGGCACTCTGACCGTGGCTGACTCATGTTACGATTCGTAGAAGTTCAAGTCACTTGGTAAACTTTGTGGTCATGGTCAGTGGCACATGCCAACCTTGTCAAGGCATAACGCACAATATCCACACAAATCTACCATTTATTCGACGTTGTTTGTACGTGCAAGGTCATGCCCAGAATATCTGCGCTGTGATTGGACACTCTGACCATGGCTGACTCGTGTTATGATTCATAGCCGTTTAAGGTACTTGGTAAACTTTGTGGTCATGGTCAGTGGCACATGCCCACTTTGTCGAGGTATAGCACACAATAGCCACACCGAGACACCAGTATTCTACCTTGTTTCTACCTGCTAGATCATGATTAGTACATCTGCACTGTGATTGTACACTCTGACCATGGTTGACTCGTGTTAGGATGAATAGAAGTAAAAGTCACTTGGGTACATTTGTGGTCATGGTCAGGGGCACATTCCAATGTGTCAAGGATTTGCGCACAATAGCCACACCGAGCCACCAGTATTCTACCTTGTTTGCACCTGCAACATCATGCCTAGTACATCTGCACTGTGATTGGACATTCCGACCGTGNTCCACACCGATCCACCAGTATTCTACCTTGTTTGTACCTGCAAGGTCATGCCCAGTATATCTACACTATGATTGGACACTCTGACCATAGCTGACTCGTGTTATGATTCATAGCCGTTAAAGGTACTTGGTAAACTTTGTGGTCATGGTCAGTGGCACATGCCAACTTTGTCAAGGCATTGCACACAATAGCCACACCGAGACACCAGTATTATACCTTGTTTCTACCTGCTAGATCATCACTAGTACATCTGCACTGTGATTGGACTCTCTGACCGTGGCTGACTCGTGTTATGATCGATAGAACTAAAAGGCACTTGGATACATTTGTGGTCATGGTTAGTGGCACATGCCAACTTTGTCAAGGAATTGCGCACAATAGCCACACCGAGCCACAAGTATTCTACCTTGTTTGCATATGCAAGATCATGCCTAGTACATCTACACTGTGATTGGACACTCCGACCGTGGCTGACTCGTGTTTTGATTCGTAGAAGTTAAAGTCACTTGGTAAAATTTGTGGTCATGGCCAGTGGCACATGCCAACTTTCTCAAGGCATTGCGCACAATAGCCACACCGAGCCAGACGTATTCTACCTTGATTACACCTGCAAGGTCATGTCCAGTATATCTGCACTGTGACTGGACACTCTGACCGTGGCTGACTCTTGTTGTGATTCATAACCGTTTAATGTACTTGATAAACTTTGTGGTCATGGTCAGTGGCACATGCCAACTGAGTCAAGGCATTGGGCACAATAGCCACACCGAGCCACCAGTATTCTACCTTGTTAGTACCTGCTAGATCATGCCTAGTATATCTGCACTGTGCTTGGACACTCTGACCGTGGCTGACTCGTGTTGTGATTCATAACCGTTTAATGTACTTGATAAACTTTGTGGTCATGGTCAGTGCCACTTGCCAACTTTGTCAAGGCATTGCGCACAATAGCCACGCCGAGCCAGCAGAATTCTACCTTGTTTGCACCTACAAGATCATGCCTATTACATCTGCACTGTGATTGGACACTCTGACCATGGCTGACTTGTGTTATGATCAATAGAAGTAAAAGTCACTTGGATACATTTGTAGTCATGGTCAGTGGCACATGCCAACTGAGTCAAGGCATTGGGCACAATAGCCACACCGAGCCACCAGTATTCTACCTTGTTAGTACCTGCTAGATCATGCCTAGTATATCTGCACTGTGCTTGGACACTCTGACCGTGGCTGACTCGTGTTGTGATTCATAACCGTTTAATGTACTTGATAAACTTTGTGGTCATGGTCAGTGCCACTTGCCAACTTTGTCAAGGCATTGCGCACAATAGCCACGCCGAGCCAGCAGAATTCTACCTTGTTTGCACCTACAAGATCATGCCTATTACATCTGCACTGTGATTGGACACTCCGACCGTGGCTGACTCGTGTTATGATTCATAGCTGTTTAAGGTACATGGTAAACTTTGTGGTTATGGTCAGTGGCACATGTCAACTTTGTCAAGGCACTGCGCACAATATCCACCCCGTGCCACCAGTATTGTACATTGTTTGCACCTGCAAGATAATGCCTAGTAAATATGCACTGTTATTGGACACTCTGACCGTGGCTGACTTCTGTTATGATCAATAGAAGCAGAAGTCACTTGGTAAACTTTGTGGTCATGGTCAATAGCACATGCCAGCTTTATCAAGGCATTGCGCACAATAGCCACACCGAGCCACCAGTATTCTACCTTGTTTGCACCTGCAAGATCATGCCTAGTAGATCTGCACAGTGATTGGACACTCTAACCGTGGCTGACTCGTTGTATGATCAATATAAGTAAAAGTCACTTGGATACATTTGTAGTCATGGTCAGTGGCACATGCCAACTTTGTCAAGGCATTGCGCACAATAGCCACAACGAGCCACCAGTATTCTACCTTGTTTACACCTGCAAGGTCATGACCAATATATCTGTACTGTGAGTGGGCAATCTGACCGTAGCCGACTCGTGTTGTGATTCATAGCCGTTTAAGGTACTTGATAAACTTTGTGGTCATGGCCAGTGGCACATGCCAACTTTGTCAAGGCATTGCTCAGAATAGCCGTGCCAAGACACCGGTTTTTTACCTTATTTATACCTGCAAGGTCATGCATATTACATGTGCGCTGTGACTGGGTACTCTGACCGTGACTCACTCGTTTTAGGATTTGTAGAAGTTAAAGTCACTTGGTAAACTTTGTGGTCATGGTGAGTGCCACATGCCAACTGAGTCAAGGCATTGCGCACAGTAGCCACACCGATCCACCAGTATTCCACCTTGTTTATACATGCAAGATCATGCATAGTACATCTGCACTGTGATTGGACACTCGGACCGTGGCTGACTCGTGTTATTATCAATAGAAGTAAAAGTCACTTGGATACATTTGTGGTCATGGTCAGTGGCACATGCCAACTTTGTCAAGGCATTGCACACAATAGCCACACTGAGCCACCAGTATTCTACCTTTTATATACCTATAAGGTCATGCCCAGTATATCTGCACCATGATTGGACATTCTGATCGTGGCAGACTCCTGTTATGATTCATAGTCGTTTAAGGTACTTGGTGAACGTTCTGGTCATGGTCAGTGGCACATGCCAACTTTGTCAAGGCATTGCGCATAATAGCCATACCATGCCACCGGTTTTTTACCCTAATTGCGCCTGCAAGATCATGCCTAGTACATACTATGATTGCACGCTCTGAACGTGGCTGACTCGTGTTATGATCAATAGAAGTGTATATACTTGGATACATTTGTGGTCATGGTTAGTGGCACATGCCAACTTTGTCAAGGCATTACGCACAATAGCCACACCAAGCCACCAGTATTCCACCTTGCGTATACCTGCAAGGTCATGCCCAGTATATCTGCTCTGTACTTGGACACTCTGACCATGGCTGGCTCGTGTTATGATTCAAAGCCATTTAAGGTACTTGGTAAACCTTGTGGTCATGGTCAGTGGCACATGCTAACTTTGTCAAGGCATTGCGCAGAATACTCACACCGAGCCACCAGTATTCTACCTTGTTTATACCTGTAAGATCATGTCCAGTATATCTACACTGTGATTGGACACTCTGACCGTGGCTGACTCGTGTTATGATTCGCGGAGTTAACGTCAACTGGTAAACTTTGTGGTCCTGGTCAGTGGCACATGCCAACTTTGTCAAGACATTGCGCACAATAGCCACACCGATCCACCACTATTATACCTTGTTTGCACCTGCAAGATCATGCCTAGTACATATGCACTGTAGTTGGACACTCTGACCGTGGCAGACTCATGTTATGATCTATAGAAGTGTATGTCACTTGGATACATTTATGGTCATGGTCAGTGGCACATGCCAACTTTGTCAAGGCATTGTGCACAATAGCCATACCGAGCCACCAGTATTCTACCTTGTTTATACCTGCAAGTTCATGCCCCATATATCTGCACAGTGATTGGACGCTCTGACTGTGGCTGACTCGTGTTATGATTCATAGCCGTTTAAGGTACTTGGTAAACTTTGTGGTCATGGTCAGTGGCATATGCCAACTTTGTCAATGCATTGCGCACAATAGCCGTGCCAAGCCACCGGTTTTTTACAATGTTTATACCTGCAAGGTCATGCATATAAGATGTGCACTGTGATTGGGCACTCTTACCTTGGCTGCCTCGTGTTACGATTCGTAGAAGTTAAAAGCACTTGGTAAACTTTGTGGTCATGGTCAGTGGCACATGCCAACTTTGTCAAGGCATTGCGCACAATAGCCGTACAAAGCCACCGGTTTTTTACCTTGTTTATACCTGCAAGGTCATGCATATAAGATGTGCACTGTGCTTGCACACTCTAACCGTGGCTGACTCGTGTTACGACTCGTAGAAGTTGAAGTCACTTGGTAAACTTTGTGGTCATGGTTAGTGGCACATGCCAACTTTGTCAAGACAATGCGCACAATAGCCACACCGAGCCACAAGTGTAATGCCTTGTTTGTACCTGCAAGGTCATGCCCAGTACATCTTCACTGTGATTGGACACTCTGACCGTGGCTGACTCGTGGTATGAACCATAGCCGTTTAAGGTACTTGGTAAACATTGTGGTCATGGTTTGTGGCACATGCCAACTTTGACAAGGAATTGCGCACAATAGCTGTGCCAAGCAGCCGGTTTTTTAACTTGTTTATACCTGCAAGGTCGTGCATATTATATGTGCACTGTGGTTGGGCACTCTGACCGTGGCTAGCTCGTTTTATGAGCGATAGAAGTAAAAGTCACTTGGATACATTTGTGGTCATGGTTAGTGGCACATGCCAACTTTGTCAAGGCGTTGCGCACAATTGCCACACCAAGCCACCCGTATTCTACCTTGCTTATACCTGCAAGGTAATTCACAGTATATCTGCACTGTGACTGGACACTCTGACCGTGGCTGACTCGTGTTATGTTTCATAGCCGTTTAAGGTACATGGTACACTTTGTCGTCATGGTCAGTGGCACATGTCAATTTTCTCAAGGCATTGCGCACAATAGCCACACCAAGCCACCAAGATCCTACCTTGTTTATACCTGCAAGATCATGCCTAGTTCATCTGCACTGTGATTGGCCATTCTGACCGTGGCAGACTCGTGTTATGATCAATAAATATAAAATTCACTTTGATGCATTTGTGGTCATGTCGGTGCCACATGCCAACTTTGTCAAGGCATTGTCACAATAGCCACACCAAGCCACCGGTTTCTTACCTTGTTTGAACGTTCAAGATCATGCCTAGTACATCTGCACTGTGATTGGACACTCTGACCGTGGCTGACTCGTGTTATGATCAATAGAAGTAAATGTCACTTGGATACATCTAAGGTCATGGTCAGTGGCACATGCCAACTTTGCCAAGGCATTGCACACAATAGCCCCACCGTGCCACCAGTATTCAACTTTGTTTATACCTGTAAGGTAATGCCCAGAGCATCTACACTGTGTTTGGACACTCTGACCGTGGCTGACTCGTGTTATGATTCATAGCTGTTTAAGGTACTTGGTAAAATTTGTGGTCATGGTCAGTGGCACATGCCAACATTGTCAAGGCATTGTACACAATAGCCGTACCAAGCCACCGGTTTTTAACCTTGGTTATGCCTGCAAGGTCATGCATATTAGATTTGCACTGTGATTGGACACTCTGACCGTGACTGACTCGTGTTATGATCAATATAAGTAAAAGTCCAAATGTATCCAAAGGATACATTTGTGGTCATGGTCAGTGGAACATACCAACTTTGTCAAGGCATTGCACACAATAGCCACACTGAGCCACCAGTATTCTACCTTGTTTATACCTGAAAGGTCATGCCTAGTATATGTGCAATGTGATATGACACTCTGACCGTCGCTTACTCGTGTTCTGATTCATAGCCATTTAAGGTACTTGGTAGACTTTGTGGTCATGGTCAGTGGCACATGCCAAAGTTGTCAAGGAATTGCACACAATAGCCACGTTGAGCCACCAGTAGTCTAGCTTGTTTGCACCTGCAAGATCATGCCTAGTACATCTGCACTACCATTGGACACTCTGACCGTGGTTGACCCGTGTTATGATCAATAGAAGTAAAAGTCACCTGGATACATTTGTGGTCATGGTCAGTTCTTCATGCCAACTTTGCCAAGGCATTGCACACAATAGCCACACCGTGCCACCATTATTCTACCTTGTTTATACTTGTAAGGTCATGCCCAGAGTATCTGCACTGTGATTGAACACTCTGACCGTGGCTGACTCGTGTTATGATTCATAGCTGTTTAAGGTACTTGGTAAAATTTGTGGTCATGGTCAGTGGCACATGCCAACATTGTCAAAGCATTGTGCACAAAGTCATACCAAGCCACCAGTTTTTCACCTTGTTTATACCTGCAAGGTCGTGCATATTAGATGTGCACTGTGATTGGGTACTCTGACCGTGGCTGACTCGTGTTATGATCAATATAAGTAAACTTCACTTGGATACATTTGTCGTCATGGTCAGTGGCACATGACAACTTTGTCAAGGCATTGCGCACAATAGCCTCAAGGAGCCACCAGTATTCTACCTTGTTTGTATCTGCAAGGTCATGCCTAGTATATATGCACTGTGACTGGACACTCTGACCGTGGCTGACTCGTGTTATGATTCATAGCTGTTCAAGGTACTTGGTAAACTGTTTGGACATGGTCAGTGGCACATGCCAACTTTGTCAATGCATTGCGCACAAAAGCCACACCGGGTCACCAGTATTCTACCTTTTTTACACCTGCAAGGTCATGCCTAGTACATCTGTACTGTGATTGGACACTTTGACCGTGGCTGACTCGTGTTATGATCAATAGAAGAAAAACTCACTTGGATACATTTGTGGTCATGGTTAGTGGCACATGCCAACTTTGTCAAGGCATTGTGCACGATAGCCATACCAAGCCACCGGATTTTTACCCTCCTTTGAACGTGCAAGCTCATGCCTAGTACTTCTGCACTGTGATTGGACACTCTGAACGTGGCTGACTCGTGTTATCATCAATAGAAGTAAAAGTCCTTTGGATACATTTGTGGTCATGGTCAGTGGCACATGCCTACTTTGCCAAGGCATTGCACACAATAGCCACACCGAGCCACCAGTATTCTACCTCGTTTATACCTGTAAGGTCATGCTTAGTATATTTGCACTGTGGTTGGACACTCTGACCGTGGCTGAATTGTGTTATGATTCATAGCCGTTGAAGGTACTTGGTAAGCTTTGTGGTCATGGTCAGTTGGACATGCAAACTTTGTCAATGCATTGCGCACAATAGCCGTGCCAAGCCGCCGGGTTTTTGCCTGCTTTAAACCTGCAAGATCATGCCTAGTACATCTGCAGCGTGATTGGACACTCTGACCGTGGCTCACTCGTGTTATGATTCATAGCCGTTTAAGTCACTTGGTAAACATTGTGGTCATGGTCAGTGGCACATGCCAACTTTGTCAAGGCATTGCGCACAATAGCCACACCGAGCCACCAGTATTCTACCTTGTTTGTATCTGCAAGGTCATGCCTAGTATATATGCACTGTGACTGGACACTCTGACCGTGGCTGACTCGTGTTATGATTCATAGCCGTTTAAGTCACTTGGTAAACATTGTGGTCATGGTCAGTGGCACATGCCAACTTTGTCAAGGCATTGCGCACAATAGCCACACCGAGCCACCAGTATTCTACCTTGTTTGTATCTGCAAGGTCATGCCTAGTATATATGCACTGTGACTGGACACTCTGACCGTGGCTGACTCGTGTTATGATTCATAGCCGTTTAAGTCACTTGGTAAACATTGTGGTCATGGTCAGTGGCACATGCCAACTTTGTCAAGGCATTGCGCACAATAGCCACACCGAGCCACCAGTATTCTACCTTGTTTGTATCTGCAAGGTCATGCCTAGTATATATGCACTGTGACTGGACACTCTGACCGTGGCTGACTCGTGTTATGATTCATAGCCGTTTAAGTCACTTGGTAAACATTGTGGTCATGGTCAGTGGCACATGCCAACTTTGTCAAGGCATTGTGCACAATAGCCACACCGAACCACCAGTATTCTCCCTGGATCATACCTGCAAGGTCATGCCCCGTATATCTGCACTGTGATTGGACACCCTGACCGTGGCTGACTCGTGTTATGATTCATAGCCGTTTAAGGTACTTGTTAAACTTTGTGGTCATGGTCAGTGGCACATGCCAACTTTGTCAAGGCATTGCGCACAAAAGCTGTTCCAAGCCACCCATATTCTACCTTGTTTATACCTGCAAGTTCATGCCTAGTATACCTGAACTGTGATTGGACACTCTGACTATCAGAGTGCCCAATCACAGCGCACATCTAATATGCATGACCTTGCAGGTATAAACAGGGTAAAAGACCGATGTCTTTGCACGGCTATTGTGTGCAATGCCTTGACAAGGTGGGCATGTGCCACTAACCATGACCACAAAGTTTACCAAGTACCTTATACAGCTATGAATCATAACACGAGTCAGCCTCAGTCTTAGTGTCCATTTACAGTACAGATATACCGGGCATGACCTTGCAGGTATAAACAAGGTGGAATACCGATGGCTCGGTGTGGTTATTGTGCGCAATGCCTTGACAAAGTTGGCATGTGCCACTGACCATGACCAAAAATGTATCCAAGTGACTTTTACTTCCTTTGATTATAACACGAGTCAGCCACGGTCAGAGTGACCAATCACAGAGCAGATGTACTAGGCATGATCTTGCAAGTTCAAACAAGGTACAATACTAGTGGCTCGGTGTGGCTATTATGCGCAATGCCTTGACAAAGTTGGCATGTGCCACTGACCATGACCACAAAGTTACTCAGTACCTTAAATGGCTATGAATCACAACACGAGTCAGCCACGGTCAGAGTGTCCAATCATAGTGAAGATGTACTAGGCATGGTCTTGCAGGTTCAAACAAGGTAGAATACTGGTGGCTCAGTGTGGCTATTGTGCGCAATGCCTTGACAAAGTTGGCATGTGCCACTGACCATGACCACATATGTATCCAAGTGACTTTAGCTTCTTTGAATCATAACACGAGTCAGCCACGGTCAAAGTGTCCAATCAGATTGCAGATGTGCTAGGCATGATCTTGCAGGTACAAACAAGGTAGAATACTGGTGGCTCGGTGTGGCTATTGTGCGCAATGCCTTAACAAAGTTTGCATGTGCCCTTGACCATGACCATAAAGTCTACCAAGTACCTTAAACTGCTATGAATCATGACACGAGTCAGCCACAGTCAGAGTGTCCAATCATAGTTCAGATGTGCTAGGTATGACCTTGCAGGTATAAACAAGGTGAAAAACCAGTGGCTTGTCAAGGAATCTGTGCGCAATGCCTTGATAAAGTTGGCATGTGCCACTGACCATGACCACAAAGTTTACCAAGTCACTTTAACTTCTACGAGTCGTAACATGGGTCTCCCACGGTCAGAGTACCCAATCTCAGTTCATATGTACTAGGCATGATCTTGCAGGTGCTAACAAGGTAGAATACTGGTGGCTCGGTGTGGCTATTGTGCGCAATGCCTTGACAAAGTTGGCATGTGCCACTGACCATGACCACAAAGTTTACCAAGTAACTTAAACGAACATGAATCATAACACGAGTCAGCCACGGTCAGAGTGTCCAATCACAGTGCAGATGTACTAGGTATGATCTTGCAGGTGCAAACAAGATAGAATACAGGTGGCTCGGTGTGACTATTTTGCACAATGCCTTGACAAAGTTGGCATGCGCCCCTGACCGTGACCACAAATGTTTACCAAGTGAATTTAGCTTCTACGAGTCGTAACACGAGTCAGCTACGGATAGAGTGACCAATCACAGTGCACATCTAATGTGCATGACCTTGCAGGTATAAACAAGGTAGACTACTGATGGCTGGGTGTGGCTATTGTGCGCAATGCCTTGACAAAGTTGGCATGTGCCACTGACCATGACCACTATATTTACCAAGTACCTTAAACGGCTATGAATCATAACTCGAGTCAGCCGCGGTCAGAGTGTCAAATCACAATGGAGATAAACTGGGCATGACCTTGCAGGTACAAAGAAGGCAGAATACTGGTTGCTTGGTGTGGCTATTGTGCGAATGCCTTGACAAAGTTGGCATGTGCCACTGACCATGACCACTATATTTACCAAGTACCTTAAACGGCTATGAATCATAACTCGAGTCAGCCGCGGTCAGAGTGTCAAATCACAATGGAGATAAACTGGGCATGACCTTGCAGGTACAAAGAAGGCAGAATACTGGTTGCTTGGTGTGGCTATTGTGCGAATGCCTTGACAAAGTTGGCATGTGCCACTGACCATGACCACTATATTTACCAAGTACCTTAAACGGCTATGAATCATAACTCGAGTCAGCCGCGGTCAGAGTGTCAAATCACAATGGAGATAAACTGGGCATGACCTTGCAGGTACAAAGAAGGCAGAATACTGGTTGCTTGGTGTGGCTATTGTGCGAATGCCTTGACAAAGTTGGCATGTGCCACTGACCATGACCACTATATTTACCAAGTACCTTAAACGGCTATGAATCATAACTCGAGTCAGCCGCGGTCAGAGTGTCAAATCACAATGGAGATAAACTGGGCATGACCTTGCAGGTACAAAGAAGGCAGAATACTGGTTGCTTGGTGTGGCTATTGTGCGAATGCCTTGACAAAGTTGGCATGTGCCACTGACCATGACCACTATATTTACCAAGTACCTTAAACGGCTATGAATCATAACTCGAGTCAGCCGCGGTCAGAGTGTCAAATCACAATGGAGATAAACTGGGCATGACCTTGCAGGTACAAAGAAGGCAGAATACTGGTTGCTTGGTGTGGCTATTGTGCGAATGCCTTGACAAAGTTGGCATGTGCCACTGACCATGACCACTATATTTACCAAGTACCTTAAACGGCTATGAATCATAACACGAGTTAGCCACAGTCATAGTGTCCAATCACGGTGCAAGTATACTCGGCATGACCTTGCAGGTATAAACAAGGTAAAAAACCGGTGGCTTGGTGTGGCTATTGTGCGCAATGCTTTGACAAAGTTGTCATGTGCCACTGACCATGACCACAAAGTTTACCAAGTGACTTTAACTGCTACGAATCATAACACGAGTCAGCCACGATCAGAGTGTCCAATCACAGTGCACGTGTGCTAGGCATAAACTTGCAGGTATAAGCAAGGTACAACACTGGTGGCTCAATGCGGCTATCATGCGCAATGCCTTGACAAAATTGACATGTGCCACTGATCATGACCACAATTTTATCCAAGTGACTTTAACTTCTACAAATTGTGGCACAAGTCAGCAACTGTCAGAGTGCCCAATCACAGTGCACATGTACTGTGCATGACCATGCAGGTATAAGCAAGGTAGAATATTGGTGGCTCGCTGTGGCTATTGTGTACAATGTCTTGACAAAGTTGGCATGTGCCACTGACCATGACCACAAAGTTAACCAGGTGACTTTAACTTCTACGCATCGTAACACGAGTTAGCCGCAGTCAGAGTGTCCGATCACAGTGCACATGTACTATGCATGACCTTGCAGGTATATGCAAGGTAAAAAACTGGTGTCTTGGTGTTGCTATTGTGCGCAATGCCTTGACAAAGTTGGCATGTGCAACTGACCATGACCACAAAGTTAACCAAGTACTTATAACTTCGACAAATTGGAGCACGAGTCAGCCAAGGTCAGAGCGCTCAATCACAGTGTACATGTACTATGCATGACCTTGCAGGTATGAACAAGGTAGAATACTGGTGGCTTGGTGTGGCTATTGTGCACAATGCCTTGACAAAGTTGGCATGTGCCACTAACCATGACCACAAAATGTACCAAGTGACTTTAAGTTCTGCGAATTGTAACACGAGTCAGCCACGGTCAGAGTGCCCACTTACAGTGCACATGTACGATGCATGACCTGTCAGGTATAAATAAGGTAAAAACCCGGTGGCTCAGTGTGGCTATTGTGCGTAATACCTTGACAAAGTTGGCATGTCCCACTGACCATGACCACAAACGTTACCTAGTGACTTCAACTTCAATGAATCATCACATTATTCTGCTACAGTCAGAGTACCCAATCACAGGACACGTGTACTACGCATGACCTTGCAGATATAAACAAGGTAAGAAATTGGTGGCTTGGTCTGGCTATTGTGCGCAATGCCTTGACAAAGTTGGCATGTGCCACTGACCATGACCACAAAGTATAGCAAGTGATTTTAACTTCTACGCATCGTAACATGAGTCAGCCACGGTCAGAGTGCCCAATCATAGTGCACATCTAATATGCATGACCATGCAGGTATAAACAAGGTAAACAAACCGGTGGCGTGGTGTGGCTATTGTGCGCTTTGCCCTGACAAATTTGGCATGTGCAACTGACCATGACCACAAGTCTATCCAAGTACCTTAA
>SZWC01006906.1:52164-81375 GCA_023375785.1 Penium margaritaceum | reverse complement strand
AAATGTTGGCATGTGCGACTGACCATAACCACAAAGTTATCAAAGTGACTTTAACTTCTACGAATTGTAACACGAGTCAGCCACGGTCAGAGTGCCCAATCACACTGCACGTGTGATATGCATGACCTTGCAGGTATAAACAATGTAAAGAACCGGTGGCTTGGTTTGGCTATTGTGTGCAGTGCCTTGACAAAGTTGGCTTGTGCAACTGACCATGACCACAAATGTATCCAAGTGACATTAACTTCTATTGATCATAACACGAGTCAGCCACGGTCAGAGTGTCCAATCACAGTACAGATGTACTAGGCATTATATTGCAGGTGCAAACAAGGTAGAATACTGGTCGCTCGGTGTGGCTATTGTGCACAATGTCTTGACAAAGTTGGCATGTACCAATGACTGTGACCACAAACGTATCCAAGTGACTTTAATTTCTACAATTTGTAACACGAGTCAGCCACAGTAAGATGTCGGAATATGAATCTAACAGAGCACAAAACCAGCCCGAGAGAAATTCTCCATAAAGGTTCAGCTTCAGCCAGAACCACCTCGGTCAGCACTCCTCACTAGCTGTTAATGGTCCTCGACCGACCAACGGACTTCCTATCGAGTCATCCTCTAATAAGCGGAATCTCCGCAAGCGCGTCCGGCTAGCGCAGAAGAAGCCATTGCTCATGCCTTTCCTTTGTCCAGCTGTATATCTGGAGGATGTTCATTCCCTCCTCAATTAACCAGAACAGTTCTGCACATCCTGTTCCCTTCTGGTTCCGCGGCTTCGCCGCCGTGTCCTCGCTCTGCTCTCACCATGCCTTTGCCAACTTCGCGTGCCAGCTCTCGTCGCTTCATCACTCGTGACTCTTTGCTGACTCCTTGTACATCTCTCGCCTCACTCCCGTGCTCTCTCAATGCTCCCTGTCTACCTTGGAGCTCCAGTCTCTAACCTCTCTTGGGGCCCTGAGGTTGACTCCCAGGGACTTCTTTTGCCCTACCACTTGTGTAAGTCGGCTTGCCCGCTTCTCCATGTCTCCGTGCTTCTGCCTGCTTCTGCTCTTGCCGTCCCCGCTCATTATATTCCTCTGTCATGGTATCAGAGCATCAGGTAACATCACCTGGTGTCTCGTGACCGAGTCATCGCTCTGCCGCCACCTACGCCTCCCTCCTCAAAGCTACACGTCTCTGCCGCCGTTTCCGCCGCCCCGCGCCCCTCCGCTTTGTCAGCAGCTGACTTCAGCAGCATCGCTTAAAGTGCTCCTCGCGCTGACACAACGTCTTGTCATCCTAAGGAAGCCTTGCGCCTAGTCCGCGCCCGTGGCCAACAATTTGTGACTTGCCGTGCAGAACAGCCGCAAGCAGTACCCGAGCCGCCGCCCACCGTCAATTTCCGAGAAGCTTCCTACCGCCTGCCATCTGCCACCTCGTGTCACCTCCGCCTCCACAAGCACCTTCTCTCTTCTCCTCTCTCCTCATCAACTTCATCTGCTCTATCTGCCTCATCTCCTCACCGCACCGCGCCGCGTCCTCACACCGCCCTCTCGCGTAGTTAGCAACAGCAGTGGATCTCCTGCCATTAGGATATCGGACACCACTAGTCTTCCTGCTCCCACTGCGAGCTAACTGTGGAAGAAGTCGTCACTCTCCTGACAATCAAGCGGATCAGTGTCTGTGCTTGCCATACGACTTCCTCTGCTGCAACCGACTTCCTCTTGCTGCCAGGATATCGGACACCACCAGTCTTCCTGCCCGTCGGTCTCGGGCCAACTGGGGAACAAGCCGTCACTCTCCTAAAAGCAGAGACTTGGTTGTTGCGTGCCGCCTCCCTCCTTGCCATCCTCTGCCTCTACCGCTCCGCCAACAGTCGTTCTCTTGCTCATCCGCACCTACCTCTGTCGCGCTCAACCTCCTTCCTCAAGCATCAGTTTCAGCAGGCTTCCTCAAGCCGCCCTCTGCCATCTGTATTGTATACGCCGTCTTCTCATCAGCTCATCCTCATCTGCCTCCTCGAGCCGCTCTAAGCCCTCATCCGCGCCGCCTTCAGCATCCGCCGTCATCATCCGTGGCTTTTGTGTGCAAAGCCTTGACAAAGTTGGCATGTGCCACTGACCATGACCACAAGTTTATCCGAGTGACTTTAACTTATACCAATTGTTACACGAGTTAGCCACGGTCAGAGTGCCCAATCACAGTGCACATGTACTATGCATGATCTTGCAGGAACAAACAAGGTAGAATACTGGTGGCTTGGTGTGGCTTTTGTGTGCAATACCTTGACAAAGTTGGCCTGTGCAACTAACCATGACCACAAAGACAACCAAGTGACTTTAACTTCTATGAATCATCACATGAGTCAGCCACGGTCAGACTACCCAATCACAGTGCACGTGTGCTAGGCATAAACTTGTAGGTATAAACAAGGTCAAGCACTGGTGGCTCGGTGCGGCTTTTGTGTGCGATGCATTGACAAAGTTGGCATGTGCCACTGACCATGACCACAAACGTATCCAAGTGACTTTAACTTCTACAAATCGTAACACGAGTCAACCACGGTCAGAGTTAACACTCACAGTGCACATGTACTATGCATGACCTTGCTGGTATGAACAAGGTAAAAAACCTGGTCACATGGCACGGCTATTGTGTGCAATCCCTTGACAAGTTGGCCTGTGCCACTGACCATGACCACAAGTTTATCCAAGTACCTTAAACAGCTATGAATCATGACACGAGTCAGCCACGTTCAGAGTGCCCAATCACAGTGCACGTGTACTAGGCATGTCCTTGCAGGTATAAGCAAGGTAGAATATTGGTGGCTCGGTGTGGCTGTTGTGGATAATGCCTTGACAAAGTTGGCATGTGCCACTGACCATGATCACAAATTTGTCCAAGTGATTTTAACTTCTAGGATTTGTAACACGAGTCAGCCACAGTCAAAGTGCCCAATCACAGTGCACATGTACTATGCATGATCTTGCAAGAACAAACAAGGTAGAATAGTGGTGGCTCGAGGTGGCTATTGTGCGTAATCCCTTGACAAAGTTGGCATGTGCAACTGACCATGACCAGAAATTTATCCAAGTACCTTAAACGTCTATGAATCATGACACGAGTCAGCCACAGTCAGAGCGCCCAATCACAGTGCACGTGAGCTAGGCATAAACTTGTAGGTATAAACAAGTGAAAACACTGGTGGCTCAGGTTTGCTATTGTGCGCGATGCCTTGATAAAGTTTGCATGTGCCACTGACCATGACCACAAACGTATCCACGTGACTTTAACTTCTACGAACTGTAACACGAGTCAGCCACGGTCAGAGTGCCCAATTACAATGCACGTGTACTATGCATGACGTTGCAGGTATAAGCTGTCAGTACTTTGGAGGAGGCCACATTGTCACTGATGAACTAGAGGATAGAGTCTGGTGCGTTCCTGAGGCGCGGGCAAGCTCGTGGGGCGAGCCGCAGCGCCAAAGCGCGGGCTACGTCCTAAACTGTGCCGCAGCAACACTCAGGTCAGCATGATGGAGTTGACATAAGAGATGGAATTTAGGAAACACGGCTGGTAGAATATTGTCAGTACTTGGCGTGGGCGCAGCACCGAAGGTGCGTGCGCGATGAAGAAGGTAGGGGCCGCAGCGTAGTGAAGGCGGGCCGATGATGATTGAGTAAGATAGGACCACGGCACTATGATGCGGGCAAGCCAACGGGGCGAGCCACAGCAACCATGTGTGGGCCGCGAGTGAGTGGAGACGAACAAGCGGAGCGGAACGTAGGAGAGTGTGAGGCGGCAGAGTCAGGAAACCCGCGCTCACCACACTGACAAATGGAGCAAGTGTGCCGCAGCTGGAAGGCGGGCACATGCGATAATGAACGAAGAGGACGCCGCAGCCACAAGGGCGGGCATGAACAGAAGCATTGACTGATGCAGGCAAGAAAGGCACGGAGACCTGATTGAACCACAATGGTTAACTTATTGCATGCAACTACAAGAACGTTTAAAGTAGTCCTAGTGCTTGTCCTAGCTATGAAGGGGCAACTGGACATTGTGGCCGTGTGGGATGTTTGACAACAAGGACCATGAGGATTCCCAGTGACATTGATAATTATTTCCAACAGTCCCCCAGAATGTCACAATGTGATCAACATGAGGAGGAGTGAAGCAGTGGGACCAAAAAGGAAGACCAAGGAGTGGTGGAGAGTATGCTGGGATGATGATGGGAGTTTGGATAGTGCCTTGGACTGAGGGTGACGGTGGCACGTTGTAGTGATGCTGGAGTGCAAGAGACGGGGGAAATGAATCACACGAGAATGATATGACTTGTGAAATTGGAAGACTGTGAAGTGAGAGTCTATATGAGTCTTGGAGTGAACAATCTCAGAGGCATTGGGGTAGTAAGAGGTAGTCCACTGGGGACTGAGAGTGGAGGTCAGCAAGGAAAGATGACACAAACGGAAATGACAGAAGATATGTAGATCTGGAATGAAGATGCATGACAAGGAGTGCATTGAACAAGGTGTTACTGCGACGAGAGTCCTCTGAGAGAAGGGAAGTGTGCAGGAGAGGTGAGAGAAGAGAAAGCTGGGACACCAAGGTCAGGGAAGGCGTCAGGGATGAAGCGGCATCGTTGTTGCTTGTGGTGCTATGCATGCGGCGCTGAGAGGAGATGCAGGTTGAAGGCTGAGATGGGAGGTTGGTGCAAGAGCTGGACAGAGACGAGCATGTGATGACATGTGGTGATAGCTTGGTGTGTCTGAGATGCGCGTACTTGGAGTGTGACTCATGATTGTGAGAGGTTGCTTTTGCTTGTGTGTGGTTGGAAGTGGTGATGGGAGACGGGTTGCTTCTTGGCAGATCCAGGAAGCTGAAGGAGGTTGGATCATGTGAGAACCAAGGGTAGAGAGTTGTGAGTGCAAAATGAGCTGGAAGGGTGCTCAGGCAGTGCTCAATGATTGTTTCAATCGTGCTGGTGATGGCATGGAAGACAGCAGGTAGGAAAGAAGCAAGATACAGTGCATGAAGAAGGAAAGTGGAGGTAAACAGACCCAAGGCACAAGAAACCCAAAGGCAAAGGAGGGTGAGGTCATGGAGAAGAGCAGCAATGCTTTTGATGAACAGGAGGTTGATGGGAAGAGTGGTCAGGCCTTGGTGAATTCTGGTTGCTGATGTCACTTGAGAGTTCAGATGCCATGCGGAGAGGGTGGAGCAGCGTGCACATAGACAGAGAGGAGTAGGACTGATGCTCTGTCCAGAGAGAGGTGCAAAGTGAAGACAGGTTAAACTGGCAGTGATGCCTTGGCCGACGAAGTGAAGACGTTGCTGCTGCGGTATGGTGGATGTTGTGTTTTGGGATCAGGGATGAGGTAGGAACAGTGTCTCGTCATGGAGTCTGAAGGTGAAAGTGACCAGTGTAGTAGCTCATGAGACAATATGGCGGAGTCCTTGCAGCACAATCTTGTTGACTCGAGAAAAACAGTCTAGCGGACGCCATCCATGAGATAGGTGGACAGTTGTGCTCATTCGGACTTTGGAGAAAGAGGTGATGATCTTCTGCTGTTGTGGATGTAGTAGAGCAGATCTGATAGCTGGTGAGGTCGTTGGAGCCTTTGTTGAGGCGAGGCGTTTGTTAGACAGGTAACCAAGACAAAGACAAGATGGAGCTCGGAGGAGATCATTGATGATGAAGTGTTGCTACTGTTGTGCAAGGGGATGCTGTTGCTGGAAGTACGGAAGCTGAGAATGCTGCTTCATTCTTTTAGTGAGGTGTAGTTGTACCAAACGGTGCCCATACACCGTTCAGTGATGCTGTCAGCACGGAGTCCGGTACTGAGGGAGGCGGATAACTGCTGGATGATGTGGGGGATGGAACTGCTGATGCTGTAATGACCAAGTGCTGCTTCCGGTGGTGGGGTACAGGTGGTTGCCGTGAGGAGCACCGTTCCTTAGCTGTGTCCATACACACCTGACGGATGTCGTTTTCACGTGGGATGCTGGTGAGGAGGACTGTTTGTGATTGGGAGATGATGTTCCCGCTGTTGCGGAGGCGGTTGCTGGTGAAGTCTGCTTCGGCAAAGCGTGTCAGGCGTCAGAAGACGTCAACGGCAGATGAACGAGGATGATTTGCTGAGGATCTTTTGCCATTCTCTGATACCATGTCAGTATTTTGGTTGAGGCCACATTCTCATTGATGAACTAGAGGATTGAGTCTGGTGCGTTCTCGAGGCACATGCGAGCTTGTGGGGCAAGCCGCAGCGCCAAAGCGCGTGCTACGTCCTACACTGTACCGCAGCAACACTCGGGTCAGCATGATGAAGTTGACATAAGAGATGGAATTTAGAAAACACGGCTGGTAGAAGATTGTCAGTACTTGGCGTGGACGCAGCACCAAAGGTACGGGCGCGATGAAGGAGGTAGGGGCCGCAGCGTAGTGAAGGCGGGCTGATGATGATTGAGTAAGAGAAAAGCATAGCACTATGATGCGGGTAAGCCAGCGGGGCGAGCCACAGCAACCATGTGTGGGCCGCGAGTGAGTGAAGACGAACGAGCGGAGCAGAGCGCAGGAGAGTGTGAGGCCGTAGAGTCAGGAAAGGATCGGTTTTGACACGACCCTTAGATCGGCGGTTTCGAGCGAAAGGATCGAAACCGTCGATCCTCCAATGCATCCCACGGCTATGATATCCTCGGAGGAGGATATTGACTGCTGACGAGGTAATGCATGTAGCCATGAAATGGCTATATGTGTTGACGTGTTGCCAGGTTGGTAAAATGCATGGCTGTTATTGGGACGTAGCATATCTCTTAGCCTGTGGACAACATGGATGTTGATGTTATTTGCCATGTGGAGATGCCACATGGCATGCCCATTAGGGCTACTATGCCACATGGCAGGTACACATCATGACAACGATACAGTTGTATGAGGATGTGAAAAAATATATTTTTCCAAAAAAAATGGCCGAGACTCGAACTCGTCGTCGTTGGGATTTTCCGGTAATTCAGGGGTCCCCTGGTGTCTGAGGGGCTGCTGGGTCTCTCGGTCAGCCTGGAGTGCGCGCTGGGTTCCCATCGGCATCGATGGGACATCGATGCGGATCGATGTCCCGATGCCGATGGAGGGGCCCTCCATCGAACACCGAGGACAACTATGCCAAGCACAGTGCACATGTACTAGGCATGATATTGCAGGTGAGAACAAGGTAGAATACTGGTGGCTCGATGTGGCTATTGTGCACAATGTCTTGACAAAGTTGGCATGTGCCACTGACTGTGACCACAAACTTATCCAAGTGTATTTAATTTCTACGATTTGTAACACGAGTCAGCCACAGTAAGATGTCGGAATATGAATCTGATAGAGCACAAAACCAGCCCGAGAGAAATTATGAATAAAGGTTCAGCTTCGGCCAGAACCACCTGGGTCAGCACTCCTCACTAGCCGTTAATGGTCCTCGACCGACCAACGGACTTCCTACCGAGTCATCCCCTAATAAGCGGAATCGCCGCAAGCGCGTCCGGCTAGCGCAGAAGAAGCCGTTGCTCATGCCTTTCCTCTGTCCTGCTGTATATATGGAGGATGTTCATTCCCTCCTCAATATTCCACAACAGTTCTGCACATCCTGTTCTCTTTTGGTTCCGCGGCTTCGCCGCCGTGTCCTCACTCTGCTATCACCCTGCCTTTGCCAACTTTGCCAGCCAGCTCTCGTCGCTTCATCACTCGTGACTCTTCGCTCACTCCTTGTACATCTCTCACCTCACTCCCGTGCTCTCTCACTGCTCCCTGTCTACCTTGGAGCTCTAGTCTCTAACCTCTCTCGAGGCCCTGAGGTTGACTCCCAGGGACTTCTTTTTCCCTATCATTTGAATAAGTCTGCTTGCCCGCTTCTCCATGTCTCTGTGCTTCTGCCTGCTTCTGCTCCTGCCGTCCCCGCTCATTACATTCCTCTGACATGGTATCGGAGCATCAGGTAACATGACCTGGTGTCCCGTGACGGACTCATTGCTCTGCCGCCACCTTCGCCTCCCTCCTCAAAGCTACACATCTCCGCCGCCGTTTCCGCCGCCCCGCGCCCCTCCGCTTTGTCAGCAGCTGACTTCAGCAGCATCGCTTAAAGTGCTCCTCGCGCTGACACAACGTCTTGTCATCCTACGGAAGTGGCTGACTCGTGTTATGACCAATAGAAGTAAAGGTCACTTGGATACATTTGTGGTCATGGTCAGTGGCACATGCCAACTTTGTCAAGGCATTGCACACAATAGCCACACCGAGCCACCAGTATTCTACCTTGTTAATACCTGTAAGGACATGCCTAGTGTATCTGCACTGTGATTGGACATTATGACCGTGGCTGACTCGTGTTATGATTCATAGCCATTTGAGGTACTTGGTAAACTTTCTGGTCATGGTCAGTGGCACATGCCAACTGTGTCAAGGCATTGCGCACAATAGCCGTGCCAAGCGACCGCTTGTTTACCTTGTATATACCTGCAAGGTCATGCATATGAGATGTGTACTATGATCGGGCACTTTGATTGTGGCTTACTCGTGTTATCATTAATATAATTATAAGATACTTGGATACATTTTTGGTCATGGTCAGTGGCACATGCCAGCTTTGTCAAGGCATTGCACACAATAGCCACACTGAGCCACCAATCTTCTATCTTGTTTATACTTGTAAGGTCATGCCCACTAAATCTGCACTGTGATTGGACACTCTGACCGTGGCTACGATTCACAACCGTTTAAGGTACTTGGTTAACTTTGTGGTCATGGTCAGTGGCACATGCCAACCTTGTCAAGGCATTGCGCACAATAGCCGTGCCAAGCCACCGGTTTTTTACCTTTTTTATACCTGCAAGGTCATGCAAATTAGATGTGCACTGTCATTGGACTCCCTGACCGTGGCTGACTTGTGTTACGATTCGTAGAAGCTAAAGTCACTTGGTAAACTTTGTGGTCATGGTCAGTGGCACATGCCAACTTTGTCAATGCATTGCGCAAAATAGCCAAACCGAGCCACCAGTATTCTACCTTGTTTGCACCAGCAAGATCATGCCTAGTACATCTTCACTGTGATTTAACACTCTGACTGTGTCTGACTCGTGTTATGATCAATAGAAGTAAAAGTCACTTGGATACATTTGTGGTCATGGTCAGTGGGACATGCCAACGTTGTCATGGCATAACGCACAATAGCCACACCGAGCCACCAGTATTATACCCAATCACAGTGCAGATGTAATATGCATGACCTTGCAGGAATCAGCAAGGTAAAACAGTGGTGGCTCAGTGCGGCTATTGTGCGCGATGCCTTGACAAAGTTGGCATATGCCAATGACCATGACCACAACGTTTACCAAGTAGCTTTAACTTCTACGCATCGTAACACGAGTCAGCCACGGTCAGAGTGCCCAGTCACAGTGCAGATGTACTATGCATGACCTTGCTATAATGAACAAGGTAAAAAACCGGTGGCTTGGCACGGCTATTATCATAATGATGTCTCTATCAAGACAGGACATCTAACGGGTTCATCTCCGGGAGTCTCTAGCTCTTCCGCTCTCGGAAATACCCACCACTCTCAATAACGGTTCAAGCCTCTGCATGAACCACCTGGGTCCCATCACACACAAACTGCTGACGCTGAGAACCGACCAACGGCACGATACCGAGTTATCTCCTAATAAGCGGCCCGACCGCCATCACGTCCGGCTAGTGCACAATAAGCCTTTTCTTTCCCTTTCTGTCTTATCCCGTCCCTTATAAGGAGGACGTTCATTCCCTCCTACCTTAACCTGAACAGTTCCACACATCCTGTTCCCTTTCGGTTCCGCGGCGTCGCCGTCGTGTCTTCGCTCTGCTCACCTCCTGCGTGCGTTCACCTCGCCTATCATCTATCGCTTCGCTTCCTCACTTGTGACCTTTCGCTCACATCTGGCACTTCACTCGCTTTGCTCCCATGCTCTCTCATTGCCCTCTTTCTACCTTGGATCTTGTGTGCCTCGCCTCTCTCAAGGTCCTACGACTAACTCCTTGGGACTAGCTTTGCCTTTCTGCTTTCGTCTTTCTGCTAACTCACTTCTGCATGCCACAGTGCTTCTACCTGCTTCCGCTCCTTCCATCCTCGCGCATTGCATTCTTTTGACATGGTATCAGAGGATCAGGCAACATCACCTGGTGCCCCATGACCTCGTCATTGCTTGTCTCCATCACTACATCGCCTCTTGTATCTGCACTCTTCCGTCGCCTCTGCCGTTACTTTGCACCTCTCCACCTCGGATATAGCTGACATCAGCAACGTTGCCTGGAGTCTTTTTGCGCTGAAGCAAAGCCTCATCATCCTAAGGAAGCCCTGCACCCATTCCGCACCCATGGCCAACAATTGGTGACTTTTTTACAACAGCCGCAAGCAACTCCCGAGCCGCCGCCTGTCGTCAACTTCCTGGAAGCTTCTTGCCGCTCGTCACCTGCTTCCTCTCATCTTTGCAAGCACCTCTGTCTTTCTTCTCTCCTCTCATCAGCCTCATCTGCTCCATCTGCCCCATCGACATCAGCCCCCTCGCACTTGTTGTACCGCACCACGTCCTCGCACTGCCTTCTAGCATCGTCAGCAGCAGCAGTGCAACGCCCGCCGGCAGGACATCGAACACCACCAGTCTTCCTGCTCCCATTGTGAGCCAACTGAGGAACAAACCATCACTCTCTTGACATCAGCGGCCCAGTGTCTCTGCCCTCCACATGACTTTATGTGCTACAACCAATTCCCTCCAGCAACCAAGACATCGGACACCACCAGTCTTCCTGTCCACCGGTCTCGGGCCAATTGGGGAACAAGCTGTCACTCTCTTCAAAGCAGAGCCATTTGTTGCCTCACTCGCTCTTCATAGCACCCCGTCATCCTCCGGCTACACCTCCATCCTCTGCCTCCGTCATCTGCCCTCTGCCCTTGTCATCACCTTCACTCGAGCCTCCTTTGTTGTCTCAATCTCATCTGCCCTACTCGTGTCGCCCTTCGCCTGTCTCTCTAGCTTCATCAACAGCTCGTATCATCTCGTCTTCTATCACCTCCTCCCAAGTTCCTCGTCAGCAGCATCATCCACGCCGCCTTCCTCATCAGCCTTCATCCGCTGTGCACGTGGTCTCACCCCTATACCAAGTCAGCCATTAGTTGCCTCTGCCTTCTTCTGCTTCACTTCCACATCAGCTCAGCACAAGGATCCACCCGGTCGCATCACCCATTTCTAAGGGTGCACACCGGGTAAGATTCCCGGATCCCAGATTGGATTCGGATTCACGAATCCGAATCCAGGTTTGGCTTTGATTCACGAATCCGAATCTGGATTCGCGAATCCGTAAGATTCACGAATCTTTTCCGAATCCTATGGGTGATGGCAGGTAAAAATCCTCTAATCTGCCACATAAATCCCTGTTTTCCATGTTGAAACAATAGGGAAAGGATCTCCGAATCCCAAATCGAATCCTCATGAAGGATTTGGATCCCCGAATCCGAATCTTTTTCTGGGTTCACGAATCTTATTCACGAATCCTAGGATTTGGTGTGCAGCCTTACCCATTTCACGACGACCTGCGCCCACCCCGAAACCTTCCGCCGTGCATGTGGTTTTTCCCCTGCACCCCCTCCTCTTTTATCAGCTTTCGCCTCCTCATCATCTGCATCTGCAACCAGCACAAGGACCTGCACGAGCTAGCTAACCACTTTGCAACGTCCTGCACCCACGCTGGCAGCAGATTTCTCGCGGCGCATTGGCACCTGCCTTCCCCTTGCCGCATTCTATCCATATATTGTGACAACGCACGTGGTTTTGCATGTACACCCATTCAGTCATCAGCCGCCTCTGACTCCTCCTGATCACTTCAATATAATCCGCTCGGTACAAGGATCCGCCCGGTCGCATCACCCGTTGCACGATGACCTGCGCCCACGCCAAAACTTCAGCCTAGCACGAGGTCTTATCCCTCTACCAACTCCGTTGTTCTGCCTTCCTCCTTCACCTTCCTTCATCGTGTACACGGCACATCGCTCATTCAAGATCGACCTGCGCCCCCAAAACCTTCCTCCACACACGTGGTCTCACCCCTTTTCTCACTTTCCCATTGGTTCTCCGTTTCCTTCACACTCTATTGTCAACTCCTCTCTTTCCTCGCTTACCATGGACAAGCTAACCACTGCGTGGACTGAACTTCCTGTTCTTGGCCCCAAGGCTAGCAGCATCCTGAGTTGGTCGGATAGCGTCATTTCATGTGTACAAGTCATCTATATCAATGGGTACGAGGTGGCCAGAATGCTACTTGGCAAATATGACCACCTCCACAGCAAACGGCGTCAGCCCAGGGATAATGATGCCACCTTCACTGCCATCTGGAATCTACTCAGAAGGTTCCTTGGTAGCATCTACCTCTGTATCGAACAGCCAATTGACATTGCAGCTCAGCGATGGTACTCCGTGCTGCAGTATGCATGGATGAGACACTCCTACTATCTCTGGATCTGTTACGTGGACATTTTCCCCACTCTGCTAGATATCCCCAGGCTCCTCTTCCTTCCAGAGGATGACTAGTGTGACGTCACAGTGACCAACATCGACAAATGGCAGCAGATCTTCTACGAAATGTTGAAACCCTATTACATCTTCCACTTTCCCATTGTGAGATCGTTTCTAGAGAGACCACTCTGGTGCAGTCCCAACGACCACGACAGCCCCGATGACTTTCAAGCTCAGCTTGCGCTATTCAACACAGAACTTAGACGCGGGCTTCACACACTTGTTGACCCTCTACTACACTTTCTCTTGGCCAAGCATGACCGTCGCAACTTATCCCTCATGTGGCATGGCCTTATCACCCAATGTGGAGGGTTGGTCTAGTGTTACTTACTGGGAAACTGGAGAGACTTTCTGTTAATCCTCTCCTGTATATATATGCTCTACATTGTGGCCATGAGTGTACAGGGCCTGCTGACACAGCGAGTGGAGGCGACGCACAGTGAGCGCACGCGCCACCTTTGGACCGGCGACACTCCCGCCTGCTCCACGCGTGCTCGCTTACCTCCTGGCAGCAGTGCCCGGATGAATTCGGTAGCCCGCCGATGCTGGTGTTATCCCACTCATCAAAACCTAGACTTANGATCGTTTCTGGAGAGACCACTCTGGTGCAGTCCCAACGACCACGACAGCCCCGATGACTTTCAAGCTCAGCTTGCGCTGTTCAACACAGAACTCAGACGCGGGCTTCACACACTTGTTGACCCTCTACTACACTTTCTCCTGGCCAAGCATGACCGTCGCAACTTATCCCTCATGTGGCATGGCCTTATCACCCAATGTGGAGGGTTGGTCTAGTGTTACTTACTGGGAAACTGGAGAGACTTTCTGTTAATCCTCTCCTGTATATATATGCTCTACATTGTGGCCATGAGTGTACAGGGCCTGCTGACACAGCAAGTGGAGGCGACGCACAGTGAGCGCACGCGCCACCTTTGGACCGGCGATACTCCCGCCTGCTCCACGCGTGCTCGCTTACCTCCTGGCAGCAGTCCCCGGATGAATTCGGTAGCCCGCCGATGCTGGTGTTATCCCACTCATCAAAACCTAGACTTAATCCTCTGAATGTGTGAACTGTTATATTGTGGTGACCTAGTTTAATCATACTTTTGAACTTGGGTTAGTGAGGACCGCACTAGTCTAGGACCCAGCTCGTCTTGGGATTGTGTGGTGTTTTTGTGGGACACGAGAGGCACTATGCCCTCGCTTTTTGAGAGTGCGCCAGCGGGCTTCATTCCCTGGCCGATGAGTGGGTTCGCTTAGCAAGCTTCACCCCGTAGGACTCCTTGCTTCGAGTTCTTGCTAAGCCATGGCGTTGTGCTAGGCTGCTAGGTAAACCCACGCATATCTTTGAAGATACTTGACCATTTGACTTGCTGATGGTCTCGTTGGATTTGTATTGCAAATCTCATGGTATCAGAGCAATGATCATAGGGTTTGGATAGAGCAGCAGAGGGGAAAATGGGAAAGTAAGGGGCGGAGGTGTGAAATCGCGCAGATCTGAAGATTCACGGCGGCTCAAACCGCCGCAGAAGCAGGTCGCAGCCGCCGCCGTCACGTCCGCATGGCTGCTGCATCCCTTAGGGATTCGCGCTGAGGAGCGGGCGAGGGTGCTGAAGAGGAGGGAGAGGCTCACCGACACCCTCCCAAAGGGGCCACCTACTGACAAACAGCCTTGGAGAAGTAACGCCGGGCGCAGCCAAGGGAAGAAAGGGGAGGGAAGCGACAGGAATCGCCGTGCCTGAAACACAACAGATTCCTCCACGTGCCTACCTCCTAAGTGTGCGTGGTGCTAGTAGTAAGATGAGCAGAAAGGAAGTGGAGGGGTAGTGAGAGGACCTCCAGCACCTTCACAGCAACTTCAACACAGTCTAGCACTCACAATGAGTGCCTCCGGATCAGTCCCGGGTGGTAGTGGCAACCCCGGTGCTAATCAACCCACGGCCACGTCCGGACCCATATCGTAGGACGAGTTGAACAAAGTAATGTCCCAAAAGGACCTTACACCGCTGCCGCTAGGAACACGTGACTTCTTGGCATGGAAAGATGTTTTTCTTGCTTGGACAGCGGAACACGGCTTAGAGGACCTATACCTCTCACCGCCAACCGATGATGCCGAGGAGCGGGTCCTCTTACGCGCCTTCAACGCACTTGTGCGTGCGCTTCCGGATGAACAAGCTTATGCAATCCACCACCTTCGAGGCGCAGCAGCCCACGACAGTTCCGCCTACTGGCTGGACTACCCCGATGGAGCTCCACCCACCGGATCCGACAGCATCATAGGAACCGTCAGGTCAGAGGATTGGGTACACGCATATCACCATCACTCACATTTTGCCCATGCATGAATGGCTGTATGACACTGCTGCCTTGCATCACATGTCGCCGCATTGCCAGCTCTTTGCCTCCTTGTATGCTACACCTGATATTGAAGGGGTGAAGACAGGGTCTGGGGAAGTGCTTGAAGTTGAGAACGTGGACACTGTGGCACTTCCGGCGCTTGGTGGGGTGATATGGCTGACTGGTGTCCTGTTTGTACCCAAACTGAGAGTGAATTTGTTGTCTGGTGGTCAGCTTGATCGTCAAGCTAGTGTGTCCACCGTCATGTAGAAACAACAATGCACTCTTTTTGATGCAACTGATGCTCTGCTGGCTGACGGACTGTTACATGCAGACATGCTCTATCGTGTGACTCTCTTCCCTCTTGTTCCAACGCATTCACAGCGCCCATATGCGCATGTTGCAACTGTCAAGGATGCAATGCACACTGAACTATTGCATCGTCATCTTGCACACATACACACTGACCTAATTGAAGACATGGTCAGGCATACAGCTGCATGAGGCCTCCACCCAGATGATTGTCCTCATCTGTCCATCCTCCGCCTTCTCCACGTCCTTCGCCATCTTCCATCTTCATCAGCGTTTGCCTCCATCTTTATGTCATCTTCATCTTGATCCGCTGTCTCCTGGCGACCTCGTTATCACTCCTGCCTCCTGCTCCAACTCAACCTCCTCTGCCCTCCTCGCGTCGCCCGTCAGCATCCACATCGTCCACGCCGTCTCCGCCTCGATCGTCCTCATTCTCTGCACACGTGGTTCCGCCCATGCACCCACTCAACCATCAGCTTCCTCGGCTTCCTCTTCCATTCAACATCATCCTCCTGCTCGGCACAAGGATCCGTCCGGTCGCATCGCCCACTTTGCGACGACCTGCGCTCACGCCAAAAACTTCCGCAGCGCACGTGGTTCCGCCCCTACGCCCTCTCCTCTTTCATCAGCTTCCGTTTGATCATCATCCGCATCTGTGGCCAGCGCAAGGACCTGCACAAGCTCGCTCCACGCTTCGCAGCAGCTTGCACCCACGCCGGCAGCAGATTTCTCATGGCGCGTTGGCACCTGTCTTCCCCTTGCCTCGGTCTACTCTTCTGCTCAGCTGCGCACGTGGTTCTACCCCTACGCCCACTCAGCCATCAGCTCCCTCAGCTTCCTCTTCAAGTCAGCATCGCGCTCCTACTCGGCACAAGGATCCGCCCGATCACATTGCCCGCTTCACGACGACCTACGTCCACGCCAAAAACCTCCACAGCGCACGTGGTTCCGCCCCTGCGCCCACACCTATTTCATTAATGTCTGCTCCTCATCATCAGCATCTGCAACCAGCACAAAGGATCTGCACGAGCTAGCTGTCCTCTTTGCAGCTACCTGCACCCACGCCGGAAGTATATGTCTCGCGGCGCATTGGCTCTCGCCTTCCCCTTGCCGCATTCTATCCCTCTATCGCAAAGCGCACGTGGTTCCACCCCTGCGCTCACTCCAACAAGCATCCTCCTACTCTTCCACATCCTCCTTCTCAGCATCCTCTCTCATCAAATCAATATGCCTGATCGCCCTTGGCAGTGCCCTGTACTCAAGCCAAATCTCCTGCAGTACTTCTCTTCCACCCTCTCTCCCTTCTTCTCCAACCCCAGCCCCATCTTCAAATGGGTGAACCTGCTGTGCTTTGCTTGTGAGCAGACACCAACAACTGCCACGCACCCACAGCGAAAAATCATTATGGCAGCACAAGCCCTCAACTAGACACATGTTCCTTTCCTTGATCAGTTGGAGAAAACAGCCACGACTGGTATGGTGGCATCCAAATAAAGACAAAGCACTATTTTTTTTGCGGGTATCAGCTCTCCTTCTTTGTAGAAGGAGTGTATGACAACCCCGGGTGTCCTCCAAGGGCTTACACGACAACCTTGCAAGATGTCAAAAGGTGCCTACGTGACTCCACCCATACTGTCTACCACACGATCATCGACGAAGTATCAACTGTCACAGCAATTTGGCACACCCTTGTGGCAGCAGCATGGAACCCAAATATCTGCAATATGTTCGTCCTCTCCCTGCGTCGAGTGGTCAATCCCCCCATCAGACAGCAACACTTGGATACTGAGGCCCTATAGGCATTAAGAGATTATGTCTTATCGGAATCAGGGGGGCTATCAGAAATATGACTCCGACAAGGCCCCTCTCATACATCCCTCGGATAATCCGAGCGTCCATTATCGATTCAGATTCCACCCTGAACCTCCTCGGCGACGGCTGGCCGGTCACGACCGTTCCACCAGAGTCGGGCCGCCCCTTCTAAGCGACCACGTCGCCACACGTGAGGCTAGCAAAAAGAAGCCATTGATACCCGTTTACCCTAATCTGTTGTATATAAGGAAGATGTTGATTCTCTCCCGAGATGAACCAGAACAGTTCTATTCATCCTGTTCCATTTGGTTCTGCGGCTTTGCCGCTGTATTCCTGCTCTACTCGTCTCTCGCATCCATTGTCTTCGCACACCACTGTCTCTTCACGACCCTTTGATTTTCCATCCTCAACCTTTCGCCTCCAACACCTTCCTCACTTCGCTCTCAAGTTCTCTCCTCTGCGCTCTGTCCACCTTGGAGCTTCACTGCCTCGCGCAATCTCGCGACTCTAGAACTAACTCCTTGTGCTTGCCCTCGCCGCTCTGCTTCCGTCACATCCCTACGTCACTTCTGCCTGGTTCCGTGCCTCTACTTGCTTCTGCTCATGCTGTGCTCGCTCATTTTTTTTCTGACAAGGTTGGCATGTGCCACTGACCATGACCACAAAGTTTACCAAGTGACTTTACCTTCTACGAATCATAACACAAGTCAGCCACGGTTAGAGTACCCAATCACAGTGCACATCTAACATGCATGACCTTGCAGGTATAAACACGGTAAAAAACTGGTGTCTTGGCACGGCTATTGTGCGCAATGCCTTGACAAAGTTGGCATGTGCCCCTGACCATGACCATAAAGTCTACCAAGTACCCGAAACGGCTATGAATAATATCACGAGTCATCCACGGTCAGATTGTCCAATCACAGTGCAGATATACTGGACATGACCTTGCAGGTGTAAACAAGGTAGAATACCGGCGGCTTGGTGTGGCTATTGTGCACAATGCCTTGACAAAGTTGGCATGTGCCACAGACCATGACCACAAAGCTTACCAAGTACCTTAAACGGCTATGAATCATAACACGAGTCAGCCACGGTCAGAGTGTCCAATCATAGTGCAGATGTACTAGGCATGATATTGCATGTTCAAACAAGGTAGAATACTGGTGGCTCGGTGTGGCTATTTGTGCAATGCATTGACAAAGTTGGCATGTGCCACTGACAATGACCACAAAGTTTACCAAGTGACTTTAACCTGTACGAATAGTAACACAAGTCAGCCTCGGTCAGAGTACCCAATCACAGCGTACATCTAATATGCATGACCTTGCACGTATAAACAAGGTAAACAACCGGTGGCTTGGTATGGCTATTGTGCGCAATGCCTTGACAAAGTTGGCATGTGCCGCTGACCATGACCGCAAATGTATCAAAGTGGCTTTTACTTCTATTGATCATAACACGAGTCAGCCACGGTAAGAGTGTCCAATCACAGTACAAATGTACTAGGCATGATCTTTCAGGTAAAAACAAGGTATAATACTGGTGTCTCGGTGTGGCTATTGTGCGCAATGCCTTGACAAAGGTGGCATGTGCCACTGACCATGACCACAACGGTTACCACGTACCTTAAACGGCTATGAATAAGAACACAAGTTAGCCACGGTCAGAGTGTCCAATCATAGTGCATATGTACTAGGCATGATCTTGCAGGTGCATAAAAGGTAGAATACTAGTGGCTTGGTGTGGCTATTGTGCGCAATGCCTTGACAAGGTTGGCATGTGCCACTTACCATGACCACAAAGTTTACCAAGTGACTTTAACTTGTACGAATCATAACACACGTCAGCCACAGTCAGAGTTCCCAAACACAGTGTACATCTAATATGCATGACCTTGCAGGTACAAACAGGATAAAAAACCGGTGTCTTGGCATGGCTACTGTGCGCAATGCCTTGACGAAGTTGGCATGTGCCACTGACCATGACCACAAAGTTTATCAAGTACCTTAAACGGCTATGAATCATAACACGAGTCAGCCACGGTCAGATTGTCCAGTCACATTGCAGATATACCGGGCATGGCCTTGCAGGTATAGACAAGGTAGAATACGGGTGGCTTGGTGTGGCTATTGTGTGCAATGCCTTGACAAAGTTGGCATGTGCCACTGACCATGACCACAAATGTATCCAAGTGACTTTTACTTCTATTGATCATAACACGACTCAGCCACGGTCAGAGTGTCCAATCGCAGTGCAGATGTACTAGGCATGATCTTGCAGGTACAAACAAGGTAGAATACTGGTGGCTCCGTGTGGCTATTGTGCCTAGACAAAGGTGGCATGTGCCACTGACCATGACCATAACGTTTACCAAGTGACTTTAACTTCTACGAATCATAACACGAGTCAGCCGTAGTCAGAGTGTCCAATCACAGTGCACATCTAATATGCATGACCTTGCGGGTATAAACAAGGAAAAAAAACCGGTGGCTTGGCACGGCTATTGTGCACAATGCCTTGACAAAGTTGGCATGTGCCCCTGACCATGACCACAAGTTTACGAAGTACCTTAAACGGCTATGAATCATAACACGAGTCAGCCACGGTTAAAGTGTCCAATCACAGTGCATCTATATTGGGCATGACCTTGCAGGTATAAACAAGGTAGAATACAGGTGGCTCGGTTTGGCTATTGTGTGCAATGCCTTGACAAAATTGGCATGTCGCACTGACCATGACCACAAATGTATCCAAGGGACTTCTACTTCTATTGATCATGACACAAAAATCCACGGTTATAGTGTCCAATCACAGTGCAGATGTACTAGGCATGATCTTGCAGGTGCAAAAAAGGTAGAATACCGGTGGCTCGGTGTGGTTATTGTGCGCAATGCCAAGACAAAGTTGGCATGTGCCACTGACCATGACTACAAATGTATCCGAGTGACTTTTACTTCTATTGATCATAACACAAGTCAGCCTTGGTCAGAGTGTCCAAGCACAGTGCAGATGTACTAGGCATGATCTTTCAGGTTCAAACAAGGTAGAATATTGGTGGATCGGTGTGGCTATTGTGCGCAATGCCTTTACAAAGTTTGGATGTGCCACTGACCATGACCACAAAGTTTACCAAGTACCTTAAATGGCTATGAATCATAATACGAGTCAGCCACAGCCAGAGTCTCCAATCACAGTGCAGATGTACTATTCATGATCTTGCAGGTGCAAAAAAGATAGAACATAGGTAGCTCGGTGTGGCTATTGTGTGCAATGCCTTGACAAAGTTGGCATGTGCCACTGACCATGACCACAAAGTTGACCAGGTGACATTAACTTCTACGAATCGTAACACGAGTCAGCCACGGTCAGAGTGCCCAATCGCAGTGCACATCAAATATGCATGACCTTACAGGTATAAAGAAGGTAAAAAACCCGTGGCTTGGAACGGCTATTGTGCGCAATGCCTTGACAAGGTTGGCATGTGCCACTGACCATGAGCACAAAGCTTACCAAGTACCTTTAACGGCTACGAATCATAACACGAGTCAGCCACGGCCAGAGTCCAATCACAGTGCAGATTTACTAGGCATGATCTTGCAGGTGCAAACAAGGTGGAATACAGGTGGCTCGGTGTGGCTATTGTGCGTAATACCTTGACAAAATTGGCATGTGCTACTGACCATGACAACAATGTTTACCAAGTGACTTTAACTTATACAAATCGTAACACGAGTCACCCACAGTCAGAGTGTCCAATCACAGTTCAGATGTACTAGGCATGACTTTGCAGGTATAAACAAGGTCAAAAACCGGTGGCTTGGCACGGCTACTGTGCGCAATACCTTGACAAAGTTGGCATATGCCACTGACCATGACCACAAAGTCTACCAAGTACCTTAAACGGCTATGAATCTTAACACGAGTCAGCCATGGTCAGAGTGTCCAATCACAGTACAGATATATTAGGCATGACCTTGCAGGTACAAACAAGGTAGAATACTGGTAACGGTGTGACTATTGAGCGCAATGCATTGACAAAGTTGGCATGTGCCACTGACCATGACCACAAATGTATCCAAGTGACGTTTTCTTCTACTGATCAAAACACAAGTCAGCCACAGTCAGAGTGTCCAGTCACAGTGCAGATGTACTAGAAATGATCTTGCAGGTGCAAGCAAGGTAGACTACTGGTGGCTCGGTGTGGCTATTGTGCCAAATGCCTTGACAAAGTTGGCATGAGCCACTGACCATGACCACAAAGCTTTCCAAGTACTTTAAACGGCTATGAACCATAACACGATTCAGCCACGGGCAGAGTGTCCAATCACAGTGCAGATATAATGGGCATGACCTTGCATGTACAAACAAGTTAGAATACTGGTGGCTCGGTGTGGCTATTGTGCGCAATGCCTTGACATAGTTGGCATGTGCCACTGAGTATGACCACAAATGTATCCTTTTGACTTTTACTTCTATTGATGATAACACGAGTCAGCCACGGTCAGAGTCTGCAATCACAGTGCAGATGTACTAGGTATAATCTTCCAGGTGCAAACAAGGTAGAATACTGGTCGCTCGGTGTGGCTATTGTGTGCAATGCCTTGACAAAGTTGGCATGTGCCACTGAAAATGACCACAAAGTTTACCACGTGACTTTAATTTCTACGAATCGTAACACGAGTCAGCCACAGTCAGAGTGCCCAACCATAGTTCACATGTACTAGGCATGACCTTAGAGGAATAAACAAGGTAAAAAGCCGGTGACTTGGCAAGGCTATTGTGCGCAACACCTTGACAAAGTTGGCATGTGCCACTGACCATGACCACAAAGATTACCAAGTACCTTAGACGGCTATGAATCATAACATGAGTCAGCCACGGTCAGATTCTCCAGTCACAGTGCAGATATACTGGGCATGGCCTTGCTGGTATAAAGAAGGTAGAATACGGGTGGCTCGGTGTGGCTATTGTGTGCAATGCATTGACAAAGTTGGCATGTGCCACTGACCATGACCACAATTATATCCAAGTGACTTTTACTTCTATTGATCATAATACGAGTCAGCCACGGTCAGAGGGTCCAATCAAAGTGCAGATGTACTAGGCATGATCTTACAGGTACAAACAACATAGAATACTGGTGGCTCGGTGTGGCTATTGTGCGCAATGCCTAGACAAAGGTGGCATGTGCCACTGACCATGACCACAATGTTTACCAAGTGACATTAACTTCTACGAATCGTAACACAGGTCAGCCATGGTCAGAGTGTCCAATCACAGTACACATCTTATATGCATGACCTTGCAGGTATAAACAAGGTAAAAACCGGTGGCTTGGCAATTACAGTGCAGATGTACTGGGCATGCAGGAAGAATACCTGTGGCTCGGTTTGGCTATTGTGTGCAATGCCTTGACAAAGCTGGCATGTGCCACTGACCATGACCACAAATGTATCCAAGTAATTTTTACTTCTATTGGTCATAACACAAAAAGCCACAGTAAGAGTGTCCAATCACATTGTAGATGTACTAGGCATGATCTTGCAGGAGCAAACAAGCTATAATACTGGTGGCTCGGTGTGGCTATTGTGCGCAATGCCAAGACAAAGTTGGCATGTGCCACTGACCATGACCACAAATGTATCCAAGTGACTTTTACTTCTATTGATCATAACACGAGTCAGCCACGGTCAGAGTCTCCAATCACAGTGCAGATGTACTAGGCATGATCTTGCAAGTGCAAACAAGGTAGAATACTGGTGGCTTGGTGTGGCTATTGTGTGCAATGCCTTGACAAAGTTGGCATGTGCCACTGACCATGACCACAAAGTTCACCACGTGACTTGAACTTCTACGAATCATAACACGAGTCAGCCATGGTCAGAGTGCCCAATCACAGTGCACATCTAATATGCATTACCTTACAGGTATAAACAAGGTGCAAAACCGGTGGCTTGGCACGGCTATTTTGCGCAATTTGACAAAGTTGGCATGTGCCACTTACCATGACCACAAAGTTCACCACGTGACTTGAACTTCTACGAATCGTAACACGAGTCAGCCATGGTCAGAGTGCCCAATCACAGTGCACATCTAATATGCATTACCTTACAGGTATAAACAAGGTACAAAACCGGTGGCTTGGCACGGCTATTTTGCGCAATTTGACAAAGTTGGCATGTGCCACTGACCATGACCACAAAGTTCACCACGTGACTTGAACTTCTACGAATTGTAACACGAGTCAGCCATGGTCAGAGTGCCCAATCACAGTGCACATCTAATATGCATTACCTTATAGGTATAAACAAGGTACAAAACCGGTGGCTTGGCACGGCTATTTTGCGCTGTTGACAAAGTTGGCATGTGCCACTGACCATGACCACAAAGTTTACCAAGTACCTTAAACGGCTATGAATCATAACACAAGTCAGCCACGGTCAGAGTGTGCAATCACAGTGCAGATGTACTATGCACGATCTTGCAGGTGCAAACTAGGTAGAATACATGTGGCTCGGTGTGGCTATTGTGCGTAATGCCTTGACAAAGTTGGCATGTGCCACTTACCATGACCACAATGTTTACCAAGTGTCTTTAACTTATACGAATCGTAACACGAGTCAGCCACAGTCAGAGTGTCCAATCACAGTTGAGATGTACTAGGCATGACCTTGCAGGTACAAACAAGGTAAAAAACCGGTGGCTTGGCACGGCTACTGTGCGCAATACCTTGACAAAGTTGGCATGTGCCACTGACCATGACCATAGAGTCTACCGAGTACCTTAAACGGCTATGAATCTTAACACGAGTCAGCCACGGTCAGTGTTGTCAGAAATTAAAGAAGAGAAACCAGCGCGAAGACCGGAGCACATCCGAACACCAACAACAAAAGAGCCGCACGAATCTCATCGGATACGGACAACTAAGAGTCGTGCACCGACACCATCATATCCTGAAGTCTTGGAGGAACCCGACGAATTGCGCTCCGGCGAAACCATTGCAACACGTCCCTCGAAGAACACGAACTAGCGCTTCCACCTCGCAGGGGTCCTAGCGAAGCCAAGCAACACTACTTCAAGGTAGCTTAGATCAATATACAATTACTTCCGCTATTCTATCAATCAGTCATTTTCCTTCATCACTCTTGCAGCTGCCATCGCTTCCATCCTCGGTCAACTGCCTGTCTCGCATCGCTCACCTCCAGAACTTGTTACTGCCAACCTGCTCAACTCATAACTTGTGTCAAGGAGCACCACGAGCCTTCCCGTGTCGCACTCTTCCCCTCTCAAAATCCTGACATGGTATCAGAGCACTAGGTTTCCAGCCCTGGTCGACAGGCCACCATGATTCCAGTGATCTTCTTCACAGTGGCAACTGTGGTTGTTTGCCTCCTTCCACCTCGCGCCGCACCGAACAATATCAATACGGGCAATGATTCCGCACCGAAGTCCTCCAGTCTCGATGTCACACAGGTTTCCATTCAAGATGGAGAACTACCCCCACTGACTCTTCTCGCAACATCTGACTCCCTCTATTTTGAACAAGTTATCAACTCAGGGTGTGTCATTCATGCTCTCAAAGATGCTGACGTCACCACACCACTGGCAACACGAGTAACCATCACCGGTGCTACCAAAGGCATGACATCACTCTGTTGCTACTCCCCTACTCTCACATCTCCGGCAACACCAAGTGGACAGATCCGGGGTTACCATATCCCTCACCTACGACACAATCTCCTCTATGTTCATCAACTCCAAAAGGAAGGCGTAAACATCTTCTTCCTCGCCTATGGTTCAGAAGCCCAACTGACGACATCTGATAACAAACCGCTGGCAACCCTCACAGTTTGCAACAACCTCTATCGACTGCAGATTCCTCGCACAACAGCAATCTTTGCTGTTGAAGCTGACACTCAACCCTCCACCTGTGACTGCCGCAGCCTCTCACATCTTCTACTCCTGCATCATCACCGCCTTAGTCATCCAAATTTCAACGCACTTCTCCGTCTTCTGGCCAAATATATGGTAAAAGGCCTGGCACTGCTCTCCCCACTAACTCATCTTCCAGGACCACCTTGCACTGCCTACAGTCTTGGGAAGTTAAAAGCTTCCCCACATCCTCCACGAGCCGCTCGAGCAGCAAGACCTCTCGACGTCCTCCACATGGATCTTGTGGGACCAATTCGTCCCACCTCCCTTCATGGCTATGAGTACTTCCTTACTATTGTGGATGACCACTCTTGCTTCGGCGCCACAATTCCTCTCAAGTCTAAAGCCGATCCCAAGCCTGCTTTCATCAAGTGGTCAAAGTATCAGATGANAGATGAGCCGCCTCAACCGGTCCATTGGCAAAATCTGGACAGACAGAGGTGGCGAATTCCTATCTCATGAGCTCCGTTCATTCCTGGCAAAACACGGCATTGGGCATGAGACGAGTGTCCCAGAAGCTCCTGAGCAGAACGGAGTGGCAGAAAGATGGAATGGTGTCCTGGTCGCTCTCACGCACACCCTACTTGTGCATGCTGGAGCACCAGAAACCTTCTGGACCTATGCACTCCACTATGCCACCCGGGTACACAACTACTATCGAGCCAAGCATCGTCCAGACGTCACCCCATCAGACCTTTGGCTGGGATACAAGCCAGATGTCTCCAAAATTTGAGTCTGGGGTTCAACATCCTACGTCCTACTGAACAAAACTGACAGAGCTCAAGCTCATCTCTCCAACGTTGGGCCACAAGCCTCGTGCCGCATGTTCGTGGGATTTGCCCTCAACTCCCCTGGGTACTTATTCTACGAGCACGACCTCAACCAAGAAACCTGCAGCATAGATGTCCATTTCGATGAAATTACTCCCATTCTTTCGGCAATTGGCACCAATCTCCACTACTCCTCTCACCTGGACCCTCTTTCTAGAACGAGCTGCAGTACCCACAACTCCGGCTACCTTACCTCCAGCAACTCCTCCAACAGCGTCCACTCCACCAACCCTCTCTCCTACACATACACCCACACAACCACGACCAAGAACACTGCCACCACTCACTCCTCTCACTCCTTATGACGACTTTGAAACCATCTCAGAACATTTGCCAACATTCGGACGACCACTTCCCTCAGTAGCAGTAGCCCCTCCTCTAGCCGCAACAGCACCAGCACCACCAACAACAACAGCAGACACAGAAGAAAATACAGCGGCCACAGCATCTGGGGCATCAGTCCCTAGAATGACACCTACAGCAAAACCGGTGCTCCGACGGTCTACCAGAAACATAACTGCAGCCTCGCTCATCACCCTCACCGACACAGATGGAGACCTTCACATCCAGGAAGATCGTCAGGTGGAGCTTCTTCGAACCTCCTTCCTGCCCTCCTGGATTACAACTGGAGACAACCTCAACTCTCGTCGACGACCAAATCCTCCGATGAATCCTCGACGACGACGTTATCCTCGCATTCCTCTACTCAGCACCACCATTACCACAGCTCCCATTGCCACCTCCAGCACATATACGGAAGCTGTAAATGGGTCCCAAGCAGACCAATGGCAAGTCGCCGTTGCCAATGAACTGGCCTCCTTCAAGGCCACCTCCACCTACACTGATGTACCTCGACCAGCCTACACCAATGTGGTCGCAGGAAAATGGGTCTTCCATTTCAAGACTCATTTGGGGAAACCACCAGAATTCAAAGCTCGCTATGTGGCAAAGGGGTTCTCACAGCGATGTGGCGTGGACTTCTTTGATACCTTCTCACCCACTGCCAAGCTGACCATCCTACGAGTCCTCCTACACATTGCACCCACTAAAGACATGGAACTACATGCCATGGACGTGTCCACAGCCTTTCTTCAAGGAGATCTGAACAAAACCATCTACCTGGCGTGCCCGGAAGGCTACACACAAGACCAGCCCAACACTGTTTGGAAGCTGCATCGCCCAGTCTATGGGCTCAAACAGTCTCCTCGAGAATGGCATGCGAAACTCCGAGCAACTCTCCTTGACCTGGGACTCACAGTTTCCACTGCTGCTCCCAGCCTGTTCCTCCGCTCCCAACCAGATGAACAGACCTACATTCTGTTCTATGTGGACGATCTCGCTCTCATCTCCAACAATCCCACTGCTCTCCAGGATCTGAAGCAAACACTCCTGAGGCGTTTTACCATGAAAGATCTTGGAGAACTAACCCATTATCTTGGAATTGATATCAAGAGGGATCGGGAGAAGCGACTCATCACTCTGTCCAAAGAACCCTACATTGCCTTACTCCTGAAGCATTTTGGGCTTGAGAACAGCAACAGAGCTCCAACCCCCATGACAGTGGACCACAAGCTTACCTCGCCAGCATACACAGTCTCATCCCCTTCTCCAAAACCCTATCTTAAACTGGTGGGATCATTGATGTATGCTATGGTCTGCACTCGCCCTGACCTTGCCTTCCCTCTCAGTGTTCTGTCACGATACGTTGGAGACGGAAACCACAGTGACTAGCACTGGAAGGCAGCTAAGCGAGTCCTGAGGTACCTAGGTGAGACTGCCTCCTTCTAGCTTGAGCTGGGAGGAACTCAGCCAATAACATTGGAAGGATAGAGCGACTCCTCCTGGGCAGATGATGAAGCCAACCAAAAATTCTCACAAGGATACGGCTTTCACCTTGGCTCTGGACTGTTCAGCTGGCGATCCACCAGGTCCTCTACTGTTTTGCTTTCATCCTGCGAAGGAGAACTGTATGCAGGTACCATGGCTGCCCAAGAAGCCATTGGTTAAAACACCTCCTACAAGACCTTGGATATGCGCAACCACTCTCAGTCCTATGGTGTGACAATCAAAGCACCATCGCCCTGACAGAGAATCCAGTCTACCATGGACAAACCAAGCACATTGAGCTTTGCTACTTCTTCATCGGGGAGAAGGTGCAGGCAAAAGAACTCTTGATTTAGCATGTAGCTTCAAAGGCCAACATGGCTGACATCTTCACAAAAGTCCTAGACCAGGCGCAACATGCGACCCTGGTGTATCTTCTAGGTCTCAGGACCAGAGACACCTGAGGCTTCCATGTTGGTTTCCCTTCACGCGAGGTATGAGAAATAAACGAAGAGAAACCAGCGCGAAGACCGGAGCACATCCAAACACCAACAACAAAAGAGCCGCATGAATCTCAACGGATGCGCACAACCAAGAGTCTCGGAGGAACCCGACGAATTGCGTTCCGGTGAAACCATCGCAACACGTCCCTCAAAGAACACGAACTAGCGCTTCCACCTCACAGGGGTCCTAGCGAAGCCAAGAAACACTACTTTAAGGTAGCTTAGATCAATGTATGATTGCGTCCGCTATTCTATCAATCAATCATTTTCCTTCATCACTCTCGCAGCTGCCATCGCTTCCATCCTCAGTCAACTGCCTGTCTTGCATCGCTCACCTCCAGAACTTGTTACTGCCAACATGCTCAACTCATAACTTGTGTCAAGCAGCGCCACGAGCCTTCCCGTGTCGCACTCTTCCCCTCTCAAATTCCTGACAAGTGTGTCCAATCATAGTACAAGTTTACTGGGCATGACCTTGCAGATACAAACAAGGTAGAATACTGGTAATGGTGTGACTATTGTGCGCAATGCCTTTACAATGTTGGCATGTGCCACTGACCATGACCACAAATGTATCCAAGTGACATTTACTTCCACAGCTCATAACACAAGTCAGCCACGGTCAGAGTGTCTAATCACAGTGCATATGTACTAAGCATGATCTTGCGGGTGCAAACAAGGTAGACTTCTGCTGGCTCGGTGTGTCTATTGTGCGCAATGTCTGGACAAAGTTGGCATGTGCCACTTACCATGACCACGTAGTTTACCAAGTGACTTTAACTTCTACAAATTGTAACACGAGTCAGCCATGGTCAGAGTGCCCAATGACATTGCACATCTGATATGCATGACCTTGCAGGTATAAAGAAGGTAAAAACCCGGTGGCTTGGCACGGCAATTGTATGCAATGCCTTGACAAAGTTGGCATGTGCCACTGACCATGACCACAAAGGTTAACATGTTCCATAAACGGCTATGAACCATAACACAAGTCAGCCATGGTCTGAGTGTCCAATCACAGTGCCAATGTACTAGGCATGACCTTGCATGTATAATCAAGGTAGAATACTGGTGGCTCGGTGTGGCTATTGTGCGCAATG
>SZWC01006906.1:26174-44460 GCA_023375785.1 Penium margaritaceum | reverse complement strand
CAAACAAGGTAGAATACTGGTGGCTCGGTGTGGCTATTGTGCGCAATGCCTTGACAAAGTTGGCATGTGCCACTGACCATGACCACAAAGTTTACCAAGTACCTTAAACAGCTATGAATCATAACACGAGTCAGCCACGGTCAGAGTGTCCATTCACAGTGCAGATATAATGGGCATGACCTTGCAGGTATAAACAAGGTAGAATACTGGTGGCTCGGTGTGGCTACTGTGCTAATGCCTTGACAAAGCAGGCATTTGCCACTGACCATGACCACAAATATATCCAGGTGACTTTTACTTCTATTGATCATAACACAAGTCAGCCACGGTCAGAGTGTCCAATCACAGTGCAGATGTACTAGGCATGATCTTGCAGGTTCAAGCTAGGTAGAATACTGGTGGCTCAGTATGCGAATGTGCGCAATACCTTGACAAAGTTGGCATGTGCCACTGACCATGACCACAAAGTTTACCAAAACTTCTACGAATCGTAACATGAGTCAGCCACAGTCAGACTACCCTGTCAGAAATGTGACTCAGACAAGGTGCTCTTCACTCCCCGGATAATCCAAGCTCTCGATCCTGGTTCAGGTTCCCGCACCGAACCTCCCTCGGTAACGGCTGGTCGATCACGACCGTTCCACCAGAGTCGAGCCGCCTCTAATAAGCGACCACGTCGCCACGCATCCGGCTAGCAAAAAGAAGCCGTTAATACTTTTTTTGTCCTGTTCTGTTGTATATACGGAGGATGTTCAGTCCCTCCCTATTTTAACCAAAACAGTTCTACTCATCCTGTTCCTCTTTGGTTCCACGGCTTCACCGCCGTGTCTTCGCTCTGCTCGCTCCTCGCATTCTTTGTCTTTGCCAGCCCCCCTCAACGCTTCGCTCCGTCACTCTCGCTCCTTCGCTCAGCTCTCATACTCCGCCAACCATCACTCATCTCGCTAGCACTCTCTCTCACATCAACCTAGCTACCCCAGCTACCTCGCGTCTCAGCGTGTATCAGCTTTCGCGACTAACTCCTTGGACCGCTCTCGCCTACGTCACTCTACTGACGTACGCATGCATGTCCAGACGCTTCTACTTGCTTCTGCTACTGCTGCTCTCGCATCTGCATTCTTTTGACATGCCCAATCACAGTTCAGATGTACTAGGCATGACCTTGCTGGTATAAACAAGGTAAAAAACTGATGGCTTGGCACGACTATTGTACGTAATGCCCTGAAAAAGTTGGCATGTGCCACGTACCATGACTACAAAGTTTACCAAGTACCTTAAATGGCTATAAATCATGACACGAGTCAGCCACGGTCAGAATGTCCAATCAGAGTGCAGATATACCGGACATGAACATACGGGTATAAACAAGGTAGAATACTAGTAGCTCGGTGTGGCTATTGTGTGCAATGCCTTGACAAAGTTGGCATGTGCTTCTGACCATGACCACAATTGTATCCAAGTGACATTTACTTCTATTGATCATAACACGAGTTAGCCAAGGTCAGAGTGTCCAATCACAGTGCAGATGTACTAGGCATGATCTTGCAGGTGCAAACAAGGCAGAACATTGGTGGCTTGGCACGGGTATTGTGCACAATGCCTTGACAAAGTTGGCATGTGCCACTAACCATAACCACAAAGTTTACCAAGTACATTAAACAGCTACGAATCATAACACGAGTCAGCCACGGTCACAGTGTCCAATCACAGTGCAGATGCACTGGGGATGACCTTGCAAGTATAAACAAGCTAGAATAATGGTGGCTTGGTATGGCTATTGTGCGGATTGCCTTGACAAAGATGGCATGTGGCTCCGACCATGACCACAAATGTATCCAAGTGACTTTTGCTTCTATTGATCATAGCACGAGTCAGCCACGGTCAAAGTGTTCAATCACAGTGCAGATGTACTAGGCATGATCTTGCAGGTACAAACAAGGTAGAATACTGGTGGCTCGCTGGGGCTATTGTGCGCAATGCCTTGACAAAGTTGGCATGTGCCACTGACCATGAATACAAAGTGTACCAAGTGACTTTAACTTCTACGAATTGTGACATGAGTCACCCACGATCAGAGTGCCCAATTACATTGCACATCTAATATGCATGACCTTACAGGTATAAACAAGGTAAGAACCCGGTGGCTTGGCACGGCTATTGTACGCAATGCCCTGACAAATTTGGCATGTGCCACTGACCATGACCACAAAGTTTACCAAGAACCTTAAACGGCTATGAATCATAACACGAGTCAGCCACGGTCAGAGTGTCCAATCATAGTGCAGATATACTAGGCATGACCTTGCAGGTACAAACAAGGCTGAATACTGGTGGCTCGGTGTGGCTATTGTGCGCAATGCCTTAACAAAGTTGGCATGTGCCACTGACCATGACCACAAATGTATCCAAGTGACATTTACTTCTATTGATCATAACACGAGTCAGCCACTGTCAGAGTGTCCAATCAAAGTGCATATGTACTAGGCATGAGCTTGCAGGTGCAAACAAAGTAGAATACTGCTGGCTCGGTGTGCGCAATGCCTTTATAATGTTGGCATGTGCCACTCACTGTGGCCACAAAGTTTACCAAGTGCCTTTAACTTCTAGGAATCGTAACACAAGTCAGCCACGGTCAGAGTGCCCAATCACAGCGTACATCTAATATGCATGACCTTACAGGTATAAATAAGGTAATAAACCAGTGGCTTGGCACGGCTATTGTGCGCAATGCCTTGACAAAGTTGGCATGTACCACTGACCAGGACCACAACGTATACCAAGTACATTAAACGGCTATGAATCATAACACGCGTCAGCCACAGTCAGAGTGTTTAATCACAGTGCAGATGTACTGGGCATGACCTTGCAGGTATAATCAAGGTAGAATACCAGTGGCTCGGCTGGCTATTTTGCGCAATGCCTTGACAAAGTTGGCACGTGCCACTGACCATGACCACGTATATATCCAAGTGACTTTTACTTCTATTGATCATAACACGAGTCAGCCACGGTCAATGTGTCCAATCACAGTGCAAATGTATCAGGAATGATATTGCAGGTACAAACAATGTAGACTACTGGTTGGTGTGGCTATTGTGCGCAATGCCTTGACAAAAGTTGGCATGTGCCACTGACCATGACCACGAAGCTCAACAAGTGACTTTAACTTCTACGAAATGTAATACGAGTCAGCCACGGTCAGAGTGCCCAATCACAGTTCAGATGTACTAGGCATGACCTTCCAGGTATGAACAAGGTAAAAAACCGATGGGTTGGCACAGCTATTGTGCGCAATGCCTTGACAAAGTTGGCATGTGCCACTGACCATGACCACAAAGTTTACCAAGTACCTTAAACGGCTATGAACCATAACACGAGTCAGCCACGGTCAGAGTGTCCAATCACAGTGCAGATATATTGGGCATGACATTGCAGGTGTAAACAAGGTAGAATACTCGTGGATTGGTGTGCCTAATGTGCGCAATGCATTGACAATGTTGGCATGTGCCACTGACCATGACCACAAATGTACCCAAGTGATTTTCACTTATATTCATCATAACACAAGTCAGCCATGGTCAGAGTGTCCAATCACAGTGCAGATGTACTAGGCATGGTCTTGCAATTGCAAACATGGTAGAATACCGGTGGCTCGGTGTGGCTATTGAGCGCAATGTATTGACAAAGTTGGCATGTGCCACTGACCATGACCACAAAGATTACCAAGTGACTTTAAATTCTATGAATCATAACACGAGTCAGCCACGGTCAGAGTACCCAATCACAGTGCACATCTAATGTGGATGACATTGCAGGTAAAAATAGGGAAAAATTTGGGTGTCTTGGGACGGCTATTGTGCGCAATGCCTTGACAAAGTTGGCATGTGCCACTGACCATGACCACAAAGTTTACCAAGTGACTTTAACTTCTACGAATCGTAACACGGGTCAGCCATAGTCAGCGTGCCAAATCACAGTGTAGGTGTACTATGTATGACCGTGCAGGTATAAAAAGGTGAAAAACCGGTGGCTTGCCACGGCTATTGTGCGCAATGCCTTGACAAAGTTGGCATGTGCCACTGACCATGAGCACAAAGTTTACCAAGTACCTTAAACGGCTATGAATCATAACACGAGTCAGCCACGGTCAGAGTGTCCAATCACAGTGCAGATATACTGGGCATGACCTTGCAGGTATAAACAAGGTAGAATACTGGTGGCTTGGTGTGGCTAATGTGCGCAATGCCTTGACAAAGTTGGCATGTGCCATTGACCATGACCACAAATGTACCCAAGTGACTTTTACTTCTATTGATCATAACACAAGTCAGCCATGGTCAGAGTGTCCAATCACATTGCACATGTACTAGGCATGGTCTTGCAATTGCAAACAAGGTAGAATACCGGTGGCTCGGTGTGGCTATTGTGCGCAATGCATTGAAAAAGTTGGCATGTGCCACTGACCATGACCACAAAGATTACCAAGTGACTTTAAATTCTATGAATCATAACACGAGTCAGCCACGGTCAGAGTACCCGATCACAGTTCACATCTAATGTGGATGACATTGCAGGTATAAATAGGGAAAAATTCGGTGTCTTGGGACGGCTATTGGGCGCAATGCCTTGACAAAGTTGGCATGTGCCACTGACCATGACCACAAAGTTTACCAAAAACCTTAAACGGCTATGAATCATAACACGAGTCAGCCACGGTCAGAGTGTCCAATCACAGTGAAGATATACAGGGCATGACCTTGCAGTTATAAACTAGGCAGAATACTAGTGGCTCGGTTTGCTTTTTGCGCAATGCCTTGACAAAGTTGGCACCTGCTACTGACCATGACCACGAATACATCCAAGTGACTTTTATTTCTATTGATCATATCACGAGTCAGCCATGGTCAAATGTCCAATCACAGTGCAAATGTACTAGGCATAATATTGCAGGTACAAACAAGGTAGAATACCGGTGGCTCGGTGTGGCTATTGTGCGCAATGCCTTGACAAAGGAGCATGTGCCACTGACCATGACCACAAATGTATCCAAGTGACATTTACTTCTATTGATCATAACTCAAGTCAGCCACGGTCAGAGTACCCAATCACAGTGCACATCTAATGTGGATGACATTGCAGGTATAAATAGGGAAAAATTCGGTGTCTTGGGACGGCTATTGGGCGCAATGCCTTGACAAAGGAGCATGTGCCACTGACCATGACCACAAATGTATCCAAGTGACATTTACTTCTATTGATCATAACTCAAGTCAGCCACGGTCAGAGTACCCAATCACAGTGCACATCTAATGTGGATGACATTGCAGGTATAAATAGGGAAAAATTCGGTGTCTTGGGACGGCTATTGGGCGCAATGCCTTGACAAAGGAGCATGTGCCACTGACCATGACCACAAATGTATCCAAGTGACATTTACTTCTATTGATCATAACTCAAGTCAGCCACGGTCAGAGTACCCAATCACAGTGCACATCTAATGTGGATGACATTGCAGGTATAAATAGGGAAAAATTCGGTGTCTTGGGACGGCTATTGGGCGCAATGCCTTGACAAAGGAGCATGTGCCACTGACCATGACCACAAATGTATCCAAGTGACATTTACTTCTATTGATCATAACTCAAGTCAGCCACGGTCAGAGTACCCAATCACAGTGCACATCTAATGTGGATGACATTGCAGGTATAAATAGGGAAAAATTCGGTGTCTTGGGACGGCTATTGGGCGCAATGCCTTGACAAAGGAGCATGTGCCACTGACCATGACCACAAATGTATCCAAGTGACATTTACTTCTATTGATCATAACTCAAGTCAGCCACGGTCAGAGTACCCAATCACAGTGCACATCTAATGTGGATGACATTGCAGGTATAAATAGGGAAAAATTCGGTGTCTTGGGACGGCTATTGGGCGCAATGCCTTGACAAAGGAGCATGTGCCACTGACCATGACCACAAATGTATCCAAGTGACATTTACTTCTATTGATCATAACTCAAGTCAGCCACGGTCAGAGTGCCCAATCACAGTTCAGATGTACTAGGCATGACCTTGCAGGTATAAACAAGGTAGAATACTGGTGGCTCGGTGTGGCTACTTTACGCAATACCTTGACAAAGTTGGCATGTGCCACTGACCATGACCACAAATGTATCCAAGTGACTTTTACTTCTATTGATCATAACACGAGACAGCCACGGTCAGAGTGTGCAATCACAGTGCAGATATAGTAGGCGTGATCTTGCACGTTCAAAAAAGGTAGAATACTGGTGGCTCGGTGTGGCTATTGTGCGCAATGCCTTGACAAAGTTGGCATGTGCCACAGACCATGACCACAAAGTTTACCACGTGACATTAACTTCTACGAATCGTAACACGAGTCAGCCACGGTCAGAGTGCCCAATCACAGCGCACATCTAATATGCATGAGCTTGCAGATTTAAACAAGGTAAAAAACGGGTAGCTTGGTACGGCTATTGTGTGCAATGCCTTGACAAAGTTGGCATGTGCCACTGCCATGACCATAAAGTTTACCAAGTACCTTAAACGGCTATGAATCATGACACGAGTCAGCCACAATCAGAGTGTCCAATCTCAGTGCAGATATACTGGGCATGACCTTGCACGGATAAGCTAGAATACTGGTGGCTCGGTGTGGCTATTGTGGGCAATGCCTTGACAAAGTTCGCATTTGCCACTCACCATGACCACAAATGTATCCAAGTGAGTTTTACTTCTATTGATCATAACTCAAGTCAGCCACGGTCAGAGTGCCCACTCACAGTGAAAATGTACTAGGCATGATCTTGCAGGTGCAAACAAGGTAGAATACTGGTGGCTCGGTGTGGCTATTGTGTGCAATGCCTTGACAAACTTGGCATGTGCCACTGACCATGACCACAAAGTTTTCCAAGTGACTTTAACTTTTATGAATCGTAACACGAGTCAGCCGCAGTCAGAGTGTCCAATCACAGTTCGGATGTACTAGGCATGAGCTTGCAGGTATAAACAAGATAACAAACCGGTGGCTTGGCACGGCTATTGTGCGCAATGCCTTGACAAAGGAGCATGTGCCACTGACCATGACCACAAAGTTTACCAAGTACCTTAAACAACTATGAATCATAACACGAGTCAGCCACGGGCAGAGTGACCAATCATAGTGCAGATATACTGGGCATGACCTTGCAGGTATAAACAAGGTAGGATACTGGTGGCTCGGTGTGGTTATTGTGCGCAATGCCTTGACAAAGTTGGCATGTGCCACTGACCATGACCACAAATGCATCAAAGTGACTTTGTCATCTATTTCTCATAACAAGAGTCAGCCACGGTCAGAGTGTCCAATCACAGTGCAGATGTACTAGGCATGATTGTGCAGTCTCAAACAAGGTAGAAAACCGGTGGCTCGGAATGGCTATTGTGCGCACTGTTTTGAAAATGTTGGCATGTGGCACTGACAATGACCACAAAGTTTACCAAGTGACTTTAACTTCTACGAATCGTAAGACGAGTCAATCATGGTCTGAGTGCCCAATCACAGTGCACATCTAATCTGCATGACCTTGCAGGTATAAACAAGGTAAAAAACCGGTGGCTTGGCATGGCTATTGCGCGCAATGCCTTGACAACGTTGGCATGTGCCACTGACCATGACCACAAATTTTACCAAGTGACTTTAACTTCTACGAATCGTAACACAAGTCAGCCCTAAAAACCGGTGGCTTGGCATGGCTATTGTGCGCCTTGACGAAGTTGGCATGTGCTACTCACCATGACCACAAAGGTTACTGAGTACCTTAAACGGCTATGACTCGTAACACGAGTCAGTCACGGTCACAGTGTCCAATCACAGTACAGATGTACTAGGCATGATCTTGCAGGTACAAACAGGGTAGAATACTGGTGGCTCGGTGTGGCTATTGTGCGCAATGCCTTGACAAAGTGGGCATGAGCCACTGACCATGACCACAAACGTATCCAAGTGACTTTTACTTCTATTAATCAAAACACGAGCCAGCCATGGTCAGAGTGTCCAATCATATTGCAGATATACGAGGCATGATCTTGCATGTACAAACAAGGTAGAATACTGCTGTCTCGGTGTGGCTATTGTGCGCAATGACTTGAAAAAGTTGACATGTTCCACTGACCATGACCACAAAGTTTACCAAGTGACTTTAACTTCTACGAATCGTAACACGAGTCAGCAACGGTCAGAGTGCCCAATCACAGTTCAGATGTACTAGGCATGACCTTGCAGGTACAAAACAAGGTAAAAANGTACGCAATGTCTTGACAAAGTTGGCATGTGCCGCTGACCATTAACACCATGTTTACCAAGTACCTTAAACCGCTATGAACCATAACACGAGGTAGCCACGGTCAGAGTGTCCAATCCCTGTGCAGATGTACTAGGCATGATCTTGCAGGTACAAACAAGATATAAAACTGGTGGCTCGGTGTGGCTATTGTGCGCAATGCCTTGACAAAGTTGGCATGTGCCACTGACCATGGCCCTAAATTTTACCAAGTGACTTTAACTTCTACGAATCGTAACACGAGTCAGCCATGGTCAGAGTGCCCAATCACAGTACACATCTAAAATGCATGACCTTGCAGGTATGAACAAGGTACAAAACCGGTGGCTTGGCACGGCTATTGTGGGCAATGCCTTGACAAAGATGGCATGTGCCACTGACCATGACCACAAAGTTTACCAAGTACCTTAAACGATTATGAATCATAACACGAGTCAGCCACGGTCAGAGTGTCCAATCCCTGTGCAGATGTACTAGGCATAATCTTGCAAGTGCAAACAAGGTAGAATACTGGTGGCTCAGTGTGGCTATTGTGCGCAATGCCAAGACAAAGTTGGCATGTGCCACTGACCATGACCACAAATGTATCCAAGTAACTTTGATTTCTATTGATCATAACACAAATCAGCCGCGGTCAGAGTGTCCAACCACAGTACAAATGTACTAGGCATGATCTTGCAGGTTCAAGAAGGTAGAAAACTGGTGGCTCGGTGTGGCTATTGTGCGCAATGCCTTGACAAAGTTGGCATGTGCCACTGACCATGACCACAAAGTTTACCAAGTACCTTAGAGGGCTATGAATCATAACTCGATTCAGCCACGGTCACAGTGTCCAATCACAGTGCAGGTATAATGGGCATGACCTTGCAGGTACAAACAAGGTAGAATACTGGTGGCTCGGTGTGGCTATCGTGCGCAGTGCCTTGACAACGTTGGCATGTGCCACTGACCATAACCACAAATGCATCCAAGTGACTTTTACTTCTATTGATCATAACACAAGTCAGCCACGGTCAGAGTGTCCAATCACAGTGCAGATGTACTAGGCATGATCTTGCAAGTGAAAACAAGGTAGAATACTGGTGGCTTGGTGTGGCTGTTGTGTGCAATGCCTTGACAACGTTGGCATGTGCCACTGACCATGACCACAAAGTTTGCCAAGTACCTTAACCGGCTATGAATCTTAACACGAGTCAGCCACGGTCCAAATGTCCATTCACAGTGCAGATAAACTAGACATGACCTTGCAGATACAAACAAGGTAGAATACTGGTGGCTCAATGTGGCTGTTGTATGCAATATATTGACAAAGTTGGAATGTGCCACTGACCATGACCACAACGTTTATCACGTGACTTTAACTTCTATGAATCGTAACACGAGTCAGCCACGATCAGAGTACCCAATCACAGTGCACATCTAATATGCATGACCTTACAAGTATAAACAAGGTAAAGAACTGGTGGCTTGGTACGGCTATTTTGCGCAATGCCTTGACAATGTTGGCATGTGGCACTGACCATGACCACAAAGTTTACCAAGTACCTTAAACGGCTATGAATCATAACACGAGTCAGCCACAGTCAGAGTATCCAATCACAGTGCATATGTACTATGCATGATCTTGCAGGTACAGACAAGGTAGAATACTTGTGGCTCGGTGTGGCTATTGTGCGCAATGCCTTGAAAAAGTTAGCATGTGCCAGTGATCATGACCACAATGTTTACCAAGAGACTTTAACGTATACGAATCGTAACACGAGTCAGCAATAGTCAGAGTACCCAATAACAATTAAGATGTACTAGGCATGACCTTGCAGGTATAAACTAGGTCAAATACCAGTGGCTTGGCACGGCGACTGTGCGCAATGCCTAGACAAAGTTGGCATGTGCCACTGACCATGACCACAAAATCTATCAAGTACCTTAAACGGCTATGAATCATAACACAAGTCAGCCACGGTCAGAGTGTCCGATCACAGTGCAGATGTACTAGGCATGATCTTGCAGGTGCAAACAAGGTAGAATACTGGTGGCTCGGTGTGGCTATTGTGCGCAATGCCTTGACAAAGTTGGCATGTGTCACTGACCATGACCACATAGTTTACCAAGTGACTTTAAAGTCTACAAATTGTAATACAATTCAGCCACGGTCAGAGTGCCCAATGACATTGCACATCTAATATGCATGACGTTGTAGGTATAATCAAGTTAAAAACTGGTGGCTTGGCACGGTTATTGTATGCTATGCCTTGACAAAGTTGGCATGTGCCATTGGCAATGACCACAACGTTTACCAAGTACCTTAAACGGCTATAAATTATAACACGAGTCAGCTACGGTCAAGGTGTCCAATCACAGTGCAGATATGCTGGGCATGACCTTGCAGGTATAAACAAGGTATAATACTGATTGCTTGGTGTGGCTTTTGTGCGCAATGCCTTGACAAAGTTGGCATGTGCCACTCACCATGACCACAAATGTATCCAAGTGACGTTTACTTCTATTGATCATAACACGATTCAGCCACGGTCAGAGTGTCCAATCACAGTGCAGATGTACTAGGCATGATCTTGCAGGTTCAAACAAGGTAGGATACTGGTGGCTCGGTGTGGCTATTGTGCGCAATGCCTTGACAAAGTTGGCATGTGCCACTGACCATAATCATAAAGTTTACCAAGTGACTTTAACTTCTACGAATCGTAACACGAGCCAGCCACGGTCTGGGTGCCCAATCACAGCGCACTTCTAATATGCATGACCTTGCAGGTATAAACAACGTAAAAAACCAGTAGCTTGATATGTCTATTGTGCGCAATGCCTTGACAAAGTTGGTATGTTTCACTGACCATGACCACAAAGTTTACCAAGTACATTGAATGGCTATGAATCCTAACACGAGTCAGCCACGATAAAAGTGTCCAATTACAGTGCATATATACTGGGCATGACCTTGCAGGTATAAACAAAGTAGACTACTACTGGCTCGGTGTGGCTATTGTGCGCAATGCCTTGACAAAGTTGGCATGTGCCGCTGACCATGACCACAAATGCATCCAAGTGACTTTTACTTGTATTGATCATAACACAAGTCAGCCATGGTCAGAGTGTCCAATGATACCGCAGATGTACTCTGCATGATCTTGCAGGTACAAACAAGGTAGAATACTAATGGCTCAGTGTGGCTATTGTGCGCAATGTCTTGACAAAGTTGGCATGTGCCACTGACCATGACCACAAAGTTTACCAAGTACCTTAAACGGCTATGAATCATAGCACAAGTCAGCCACGGTCAGAGCGTCCAATCAGAGTGCAGATGTACTAGGCATGATCTTGTAGGCACAAACAAGGTAGAATACTGGTGGTTTGGTGTGGATATTTTGTGCAATGCCTTGACAAAGTTGGCACATGCCACTGAGCATGACCACAAATGTATCCAAGTGACATTCATTTCTATTGGTCATAACACGAGTTAGCCACGGTCATAGTGTCCAATCACAGTGCAGATGTACTAGGCATGATCTTCCAGGTTCAAACAAGGTAGAATACTGGTGGCTCGGTGTGGCTATTGTGCGCAATGCCTTGATAAAGTTGGCATGTGCCGCTGACCATGACCACAAAGTTTACCATGTACCTTAAACGGCTATGAATCATAACACGAGTCAGCCACGGTCAGAGTACCCAATCACAGTGCACATCTAACATGCATGACCTTTCAGGTTTAAACAGGGTAAAAAGCCGGTGTCTTGGCACGGCTATTGTGCGCAATGCCTTGACAAAGTTGCCATGTGCCACCAACCATGACCACAAAGTTTACCAATAACCTTGAACGGCTATGAACCATAACACGAGTCAGCCACGTTCAGATTGTCCATTCACAATGCAGATATACTGGGCATGTCCTTGCAGATATAAACAAGGTAGAATACTGGTGGCTCTGTGTGGCTGCTGTGCCAATGCCTTGACAGAGTTGGCATGTGCCACTGACCATGACCACAAATGTATCCAGGTGACTTTTACTTCTATTGACCATAACACGAGTCAGCCACGGTCAGAGTGTCCGATCACAGTGCAGATGTACTAGACTTGATCTTGCAGGTTCAAGCAAGGTAAAATACTGGTTGCTTGGTGTGCAAATGTGCGCAATGCCTTGACAAAGTTGGCATGTACCACTGACCATGGCCACAAATGTATCCAAGTGATTTTTACTTCTATTGATCATGACACGACTCAGCCACGGTCAGAGTGTCCGATCACAGTGCAGATGTACTAGACTTGATCTTGCAGGTTCAAGCAAGGTAAAATACTGGTTGCTTGGTGTGCAAATGTGCGCAATGCCTTGACAAAGTTGGCATGTACCACTGACCATGGCCACAAATGTATCCAAGTGATTTTTACTTCTATTGATCATGACACGACTCAGCCACGGTCAGAGTGTCCGATCACAGTGCAGATGTACTAGACTTGATCTTGCAGGTTCAAGCAAGGTAAAATACTGGTTGCTTGGTGTGCAAATGTGCGCAATGCCTTGACAAAGTTGGCATGTACCACTGACCATGGCCACAAATGTATCCAAGTGATTTTTACTTCTATTGATCATGACACGACTCAGCCACGGTCAGAGTGTCCGATCACAGTGCAGATGTACTAGACTTGATCTTGCAGGTTCAAGCAAGGTAAAATACTGGTTGCTTGGTGTGCAAATGTGCGCAATGCCTTGACAAAGTTGGCATGTACCACTGACCATGGCCACAAATGTATCCAAGTGATTTTTACTTCTATTGATCATGACACGACTCAGCCACGGTCAGAGTGTCCGATCACAGTGCAGATGTACTAGACTTGATCTTGCAGGTTCAAGCAAGGTAAAATACTGGTTGCTTGGTGTGCAAATGTGCGCAATGCCTTGACAAAGTTGGCATGTACCACTGACCATGGCCACAAATGTATCCAAGTGATTTTTACTTCTATTGATCATGACACGACTCAGCCACGGTCAGAGTGTCCGATCACAGTGCAGATGTACTAGACTTGATCTTGCAGGTTCAAGCAAGGTAAAATACTGGTTGCTTGGTGTGCAAATGTGCGCAATGCCTTGACAAAGTTGGCATGTACCACTGACCATGGCCACAAATGTATCCAAGTGATTTTTACTTCTATTGATCATGACACGACTCAGCCACGGTCAGAGTGTCCGATCACAGTGCAGATGTACTAGACTTGATCTTGCAGGTTCAAGCAAGGTAAAATACTGGTTGCTTGGTGTGCAAATGTGCGCAATGCCTTGACAAAGTTGGGATTTGCCAATGATCATGAAAACAAAATTTACCAAGTGAGTTAACTTCTACAAATCGTAACACGAGTCAGCCACAGTCCGAGTGTCCAATCATAGTGCATATATACTGGACACGACCTTACAGGTATAAACAAGTTAAAAAGCTGGTGACTTGGCACGGCTATTGTGCGCAATGCCTCGACAAAGTTGGCATGTGCGACCGACCATGACCACAAATGTATCCAAGTGATTTTTACTTCTATTGATCATAACACGAGTCAGCCACGGTCAGAGTGTCCGATCACAGTGCAGATATACTGGGCATGACTTTGCAGGTATAAACAAGGTAGAATATTGGTGGCTCGGTGTGGCTATTGTGTGCAATGCCTTGACAAAGTTGGCATGTGCCATTGACCATGACCACAAATGTATCCAGGTGACTTTTACTTCTATTGATCATAACACGAGTCAGCCACAATCAGAGTGTCCAATCACACTGCAGATGTACTAGGCATGATCTTACAAGTACCAAACATGTAGAATACTGGTGGCTTGGTGTGGCTATTGTGCGCAATGCCTTGACAAAGTTGGGATTTGCCAATGATCATGAAAACAAAATTTACCAAGTGAGTTAACTTCTACAAATCGTAACACGAGTCAGCCACGGTCAGAGTGCCCAATCACAGTTCAGATGNAATGCCTTGACAAGGTTGGCATGTGCCACTGACCATGACCACGAATGTATCCAAGTGACTTTTACTTCTATTGATCATAACACGAGTCAACCACGGTCAGAGTGTCCAATCACAGTGCAGATGTACTAGGCATGATCTTGCAGGTGCAAACAAGGTAGAATACCGGTGGCTTGGCACGGCTATTGTGCGCAATGCCTCGACAAAGTTGGCATGTGCCACTGAACACGACCACAACGTTTTCCAAGTACATTAAAAATCTATGAATCATAACACGAGTCAGCCACTGTCAAAGTGTCCAACCACAGTGCAGATGTACTAGGCATGAACTTATAGGTATAAACAAGGTAGAATACTGGTGGCTCGGTGTGGCTATTGTGCGCGATACCTTGACAAAGTTGGCATGTACCACTGACCATGGCCACAAATGTATCCAAGTGACTTTTACTTCTATTGATCATAACACGAGTCAGCCACAGTCAGAGTGTCCAATCACAGTGGAGATGTACTAGGCATGATTTTGCAGGTGCAAACAAGGTATAATACTGATGGCTCGTTGTGGCTATTGTGCGCAATGCCTTGACAAAGTTTGCATGTGCCACTGACCATGACCACAAACTTTGCCAAGTTACTTTATCTTCTATGACTCGTAACACGAGTCAACCATGGTCAGAGTGCCCAATCACAGTGCACATCTAATATGCGTGACCTTACAGGTATAAACAAGGTAGAAAACATGGGGCTTGGCACAGCTATTGTGCGCAGTGCCTTGACAAAGTTGGCATGTGCCACTGACCATGACCACAAAGTTTACCAGGTTCCTTAAACGGTTTTGAATCATAAGACGAGTCAGCCACAGTCAGAGTGTCCAATCACAGTGCAGATATCCTGGGCATGACCTTGCAAGTATAAACAAGGTAGAATACTGGTGGCTCATTGTGGCTATTTTGCACAATGTCTTCACAAAGTTGGCACGTGCCACTGACCATGACCAAGAATACACCCAAGTGATTTTTACTTCTATTGATCATAACACGAGTCAGCCACGCTCAGAGTGTCCAATCACAGTGCAAATGTACTAGGCATGATCTTGCAGGTACAACAAGGTTGACTACTGGTGGCTCGCTGTGGCTATTGTGCGCAATGCCTTGACAAAGCTGGCATGTGATACTGACCACGACAACAAAGCTTACCAAGTGACTTAAACTTCTACAAAACGTAACACGAGTCAGCCACAGTCAGAGTGCCCAATCACGGTTCAGATGTACTACGCATGACCTTCCAGGATATTGTGCGCAATGCCTTGACAAAGTTGGCATTTGCCACTGACTATGACCACAAAGTTTACCAAGTACCTTAAACGGCCACGAATCATAGCACGAGTCAGCCACGGTCAGAGTGTCCAATCACAGTACAGGTATACTGGGCATGACCTTACTGTTAAACAAGGCAGAATACTGGTGGCTCGGTGTGGCTATTGTGCGCAATGCCTTGACAAAGTTGGCATGTGCCACTGACCATGACCACAAATGTATGTAAGTGACTTTTACTTCTATTAATCATAACACGAGTCAACAACTGTCAGAGTGTCCAATCACAGTGCAGATGTACTACGCATGATCTTGCAGGTGCAAACAAGGTATAATACCGGTGGTTCGGTGTGGCTGTTATGCGCAATGCCTTGACAAAGTTGGCATGTGCCACTGACTATGACCACAAAGATTACCAAGTGACTTTAAATTCTTTGAATCCGAACACGAGTCAGCCACGGTCAGAGTACCCAATCACAGTGCACATCTAATATGCATGACCTTGCAGGTATGAACAGGGAAAAAAACCGGTGTCTTGGGACGGCTATTGTGCGCAATGCCTTTAGAAAGTTCGCATGTGTCACTGACCATGAACACAATGTTTACCAAGTGAATTTAACTTTTACGAATCGTAACACGAGTCAGCCACAAGCAGAGTGCCAAATCACAGTTTAGATGTAATAGGCATGACCTTACAGGTATAAAAAAGGTAAAAAAAACGGTGGCTTGGCATGTGCCACTGACCGTGACCACAAATAACACCAATAACCTTAAACAGCTATGAATAATAACAAGAGTCAGCCACGGTCAGAGTGTCCAATCATAGTGCATATATACTGGGCACGACCTTACAGGTATAAAAAAAGGTAGAAAACTGGTGGCTCGGTGTGGCTATTGCGTATAATGCCCTGACAAAGTTGACATGTGCAACTAACCATGTCCACAAATGTATCCAAGTGACTTATACTTCTATTGATCATAACACGAGTCAGCCATGGTCAGAGTGTCCAATCACAGTGCAGATGTACCAGGCATGATCTTGGAGGTGCAAACAATGTAGAACTTTGGTGACTCGGTGTGGCTATTGTGCGGAATGCCTTGACAAAGTTAGCATGTACCACTGACCATGACCACAAAGTTTCCCAAGTGACTTTAACTTCTACGAATCGTAACACGGGTCAGCTAGAGTCAGAGTGCCCTATCACAGTTCAGATGTATTAGGCATGACCTTGCAGGCATAGACAAGGTGAAAAACTGGTGGCTTGGCACGGCTATTTTGTGTATTACCTTGACAAAGTGGGCATGTGCCACTGACCATGACCACAACGTTTACCATGTACCTTAAACAACTATGCATCATAACACGAGTGAGCCACAGTCAGAGTGTCCAATCACAATGCAGATGTGCTAGGCATGATCTTGCAGGTGCAAAGAAGGTAGAATACCGGTGGATCGGTGTGGCTATTGTGAGCAATGCCTTGACAAAGTTGGCATGTGGCACTGACCATGACCACAAAGATGACCAAGTAACTTTACATTATACGAATCATAACACGAGTCAGCCACGGTCAGAGTACCCAATCACGCAGCACATCTAATATGCATGACCTTACATGTATAAAAAGGGTAAAAAACCGGTGTCTTGGGACGGCTATTGTGCGCAATGCCTTGACAAATTTGGCATGTGCCACTGACCATGACCACAGAGTTTACCAAGTGACTTTAACTTCTAGAAATTGTAACACGAGTCAGCCACAGTCAGAGTGCCCAATCACAGTTAAGATGTACTAGGCACGACCTTGCAGGTATCAAAAAGGTAAAAAACTGGTGGCTTGGCGCGACGATTGTGCGCAATACGTTGACAAAGTTGGCATGTGCCACTGACCATGACCACAAAGTATACCAAGTACCTTAAACGGCTATGAATCATAACACGAGTCAGCCACGGTCAGAGTGTCCAATCACAGTGCATATATATTGGGCATGACCTTACAGAAATAAAATAGGCAGAAAAATGGTGGCCCGGTGTGGCTATTGTGCGCAATGTCTTGACAAAGTTGGCATGTGCCACTCACCATGTCCACAATGTTTACCATGTGACTTTTACTTCTATTGATCACAACACGAGTCAACCAGGGACAGAGTGTCCAATCACAGCGTACATCTAATATGCATGATCTTGCAGGTATAAGCAAGGTTGAAAACCGGTGGCTTGGCACGGCTATTGTGCGCAGTGCCTTCACAAATTAGGCATGTGCCACTGACCATGACCACAAAGTTTACCAAAAACCTTAAACGGCTATGAATAATAACACGAGTCAGCCACAGTCAGAGTGTCCAATCACAGTGCATGTATACTAGGCATGACCTTGTAGGTAGAAATAAGGTAGAATATTGGTGGCTCCGTTGGCTATTATGCGCAATGCCTTGACAAAGTTGTCATGTGCCACTGACCGTGACCACAAATATATCCAAGTGACTTTTACTTCTATGGATCATAGCATAAGTCAGCCGCGGTCAAATGTCCAATCACAGTGCAAATGTACTAGGCATGATCTTGCAGGTACAAACAAGGTAGAATACTGGTGGCTCGGTGTGGCTATTGTGCGCAATGCCTTGACAAAGTTGGCATGTGCCACTGACCATGACCACAAAGTTTACCAAGT
>SZWC01006906.1:3515-22388 GCA_023375785.1 Penium margaritaceum | reverse complement strand
CCACTGACCATGACCACAAAGTTTACCAAGTGACTTTAACTTCTACGAATCGTAACACGAGTCAGCCAGAGTCAGAGTGCCCTATCACAGTTCAGATGTATTAGGCATGACCTTGCAGGTATAGACAAGGTGAAAAACCGGTGGCTTGGCACGGCTATTTTGCGAATTACCTTGACAAAGTTGGCATGTGCCACTGACCATGACCACAAAATTTACCATGTACCTTAAACAACTATGCATCATAACACGAGTCAGCCACGGTCAGAGTGTCCAATCACAGTGCAGATGTGCTAGGCATGATCTTGCAGGTGCAAACAAGGTAGAATACCGGTGGCTCGGTGTGGCTATTGTGTGCAATGCCTTGACAAAGCTGGCATGTGCCACTGACCATGACCAAAAAGATGACCAAGTAACTTTAAATACTACGAATCATAACACGAGTCAGCCACGGTCAGAGTACCCAGTCACGCTGCACATCTAATATGCATGACCTTACGTGTATAAGCAGGGTAAAAAACCGGTGTCTTGGGACAGCTATTGTGCGCAATGCCTTGACAAAGTTGGCATGTGCCACTGACCATGACCACAGAGTTTACCAAGTTACTTTAACTTCTAGAATTTGTAACACGAGTCAGCCACAGTCAGAGTGCCCAATCACAGTTAAGATGTACCAGGCATGGCCTTGCAGGTATAAAAAGGGTAAAAAACTGGTGGCTTGGCGCCACGATTGTGCGCAATGCCATGACAAAGTTGGCATGTGCCACTGACCATGACCACAAAGTTTACCAAGTACCTTAAACGGCTATGAATCATAACACAAGTCAGCCACGGTCAGAGTGTCCAACCACAGTGCAGATGTACTAGGCATGACCTTACAGGAATGAACAAGGTAGAATACTAGGGGCTCGGTGTGGCTATTGTGCGCAATACGTTGACAAAGCTGGCATGTGCCACTGACCATGACCACAAATGTATCCAAGTGACTTTTACCTCTATTGATCATAACACGAGTCAGCCACGGTCAGAGTGTCCAATCACAGTGCAGATGTACTAGACATGATCTTGCAGGTACAAACAAGGTACAATTCTGGTGGCTCGATGTGGCTACTGTGCACAATGCCTTGACAAAGTTGGCACGTGCCACTGACCATGACCACGATGTTTACCAAGTGACTTGAACTTCTACGAATCGTAACACGAGTCAGCCACAGTCAAAGTGCCCAATCACAGTGCACATCTAATATGCAGGACCTTGCAGGTTTCAACAAGGTAAAAAACCGGTGGCTTGGCACGGCTACTGTGCGCAATCCTTTGACAAAGTTGGCATGTGCCCCTGACAATGACCACAAAGTTTACCAAGTGATTTCAACTTCTACGAATCGTAACATGCGTCAGCCACAGTCAGAGTGTCCAATCACAGTGTACATCTAATATGCATGACCTTGCAGGTATAAACAAGGTAAAAATCTGGTGTCCTGGCATGGCTATTGTGTGCAATGCCTTGACAAGGTTCGCTTGTGCCACTAACTATGACCACAATGTTTACCAATTACCTTAAACGGCTATGAATCATAACACGAGTCAGCCACGGTCAGAGTGTCTAATCACAGTGCAGATGTACTGTGCATGATCTTGCTGGTGCAAACAAGGTAGAACACTGGTGGCTTGGTGTGGCTGTTGTGCGCAATGCCTTGACAAAGTTGGCACGTGCCACTGACCATGACCACAAAGTTTACCAAGTGACATTAACTTCTACGAATCGTAACATGCGTCAGCCACAGTCAGAGTGTCCAATCACACTGCAGATGTACTCGGCATGATCTTGCACGTACAAACAAGGTGAAATACTGGTGGCTTGCTGTGGCTGTTGTGCGCAATGCCTTGACAAAGTTGGCACGTGCCACTGACCATGACCACAAAGTTTACCAAGTGACATTAACTTCTACGAATCGTAACATGCGTCAGCCACAGTCAGAGTGTCCAATCACACTGCAGATGTACTCGGCATGATCTTGCACGTACAAACAAGGTGAAATACTGGTGGCTTGCTGTGGCTGTTGTGCGCAATGCCTTGACAAAGTTGGCACGTGCCACTGACCATGACCACAAAGTTTACCAAGTGACATTAACTTCTACGAATCGTAACATGCGTCAGCCACAGTCAGAGTGTCCAATCACACTGCAGATGTACTCGGCATGATCTTGCACGTACAAACAAGGTGAAATACTGGTGGCTTGCTGTGGCTGTTGTGCGCAATGCCTTGACAAAGTTGGCACGTGCCACTGACCATGACCACAAAGTTTACCAAGTGACTTTAACTTCTTCGAATCATAACACGAGGTAGCCACAGTCAGAGTACCCAATCACAGTGCACATGTAATATGCATGACCTTGTAGGTATGAATAGGGTAAAGATCTGGTGTCTTGACATGGCTATTGTGCGCAATGTCTTGACAAAGTTGGCATGTGTCAATGACCATGACCACAAAGTTTACCAAGCGACTTTAACTTACACGAATTGTAACACGAGTCAGCTACAGTCAGAGTGCATAATCACAGTGCACATCTAATATGCATGACCCTGCAGGTATAAACAAGTTAAAAAACCGGTGGCTTGGCACGGCTATTATGCGCAATGCCTTGAGAATGTTGGCATGTGCCACTGACCATGACCACAAAGTTTACCAAGGACCTTAAACGGCTATGAATCATAACACGAGTCAGCCACGGTCAGAGTGTCCAATCACAGTACAGATATACTACGCATGACCTTGCAGGTATGAACAAGTTAGAATACAGGTGGCTCGGTGTGGCTATTGTGCGCAATGCCTTGGCAAATGTGGCATGTGCCATTGACCAAGACCACAAATGTGCCCAAGTGACTCTTACTTCTATTGATCATAACACGAGTCAGCCATGGTCAGAGTGTCCAATCACAGTGCAGGTGTACTAGGCATGATTTTGGAGGTGCACACAAGGTAGAATACTGGTGGCTTGGTGTGGCTATTTTGCGCAATGCCTTGACAAAGTTGGCATGTGCCACAGACCATGACCACTAAGTTTACCAAGTGACTTTAACCTCTACGAATCACAACACGAGTCAGCCACGGTCAGAGTACCCAATCACAGTGCAAATCTAATATGCATGACCTTGCAGGTATAATCAGGGTAAAACACCAGTGTCTTGGCACGGCTATTGTGCGCAATGCCTTTACAAGGTTGGCATGTGCCACTGACCATGACCACAAAGTTTACCAATTGACTTTCACTTCTACGAATTGTAACACAAGTCAGCCACAGTCAGAGTGCCCATTCACAATTTAGATGTACTAGGCATGACCTTGCAGGTATAAACAAGGTAAAAAACCCGTGGCTTGGGACGGCTATTGTGCGCAATGCCTTGACAAAGTTGGCATGTGCCACTGACCATGACCACAAAGTTTACCAAGTACCTTAAACGGCTATGAATTATAACACAAGTCAGCCACGGTCAAAGTGTCCAATCACAGTGCAGATGTACTAGGCATGACCTTACATGAAGGAACAAGGTAGAACTCTGGTGGCTTAGTGTGGCTATTGAAGGCAATGCCTTGACAAAGTTGGGCAGGTGCCACTGACCATGACCACAAATATATCCAAGTGACTTTTACTTCTATTGATCATAACACGAGCCAGCCACGGTCAGAGTGTCCAATCAGAGTGCAGATGCAAACAAGGTAGAATACTGGTGGATCGTTGTGGTTATTGTGCACAATGCCTTGACAAAGTTGGCATGTGCCACTGACCATGACCACAAAGTTTACCAAGTGACTTTAACTTCTACGAATTGTAACACGAGTCAGCCACAGCCAGAGTGCCCAATCACAGTCCACATGTACTCGGAATGACCTTGCAGGTATAAACAAGGTAAAAAACCGGTGGCTTTTCATGGCTATTGTGCGCAATGCCTTGACAAAGTTGGCATGTGCCACTGACCATGACCACAAATGTATCCAAGTGACTTTTACTTCTGTTGATCATAACACGCGTCAGCCACGGTCAGAGTGTCCAATCACAATGCAGATGTACTAGGCATGATCTTCCAGGTGCAAACAAGGTGGAATACTGGTGGCTCGGTGTGTCTATTGTGCGCAATGCCTTGACAAAGTTGGCATGTGCCACTGACCATCACCACAAAGTTTACCAAGTGACTTTAACTTCTTCGAATCATAAAACGAGGTAGCCACAGTCAGAGTACCCAATCACAGTGCACATGTAATATGCATGACCTTGCAGGTATGAATAGGGTAAAAATCTGGTGTCTTGACACGGCTATTGTGCGCAATGTCTTGACCAAGTTGGCATGTGTCAATGACCATGACCACAAAGTTTACCAAGTGACTTTAACTTCTAGGAATCGTAACACAAGTCAGCCACGGTCAGAGTGTCCAATCACAATGCAGATGTACTAGGCATGATATTGTAGGTGCAAAAAAGATAGAATACTGGTGGCGCGGTGTGGCTATTGTGCGGAATGCCTTGACAAAGTTGGCATGCGCCACTGACCATGACCACAAAGGTATCCAAGTGACTTTTACTTCTGTTGATCATAACACGCGTCAGCCACGGTCAGAGTGTCCAATCACAATGCAGATGTACTAGGCATGATATTGTAGGTGCAAAAAAGATAGAATACTGGTGGCGCGGTGTGGCTATTGTGCGGAATGCCTTGACAAAGTTGGCATGCGCCACTGACCATGACCACAAAGGTATCCAAGTGACTTTTACTTCTGTTGATCATAACACGCGTCAGCCACGGTCAGAGTGTCCAATCACAATGCAGATGTACTAGGCATGATATTGTAGGTGCAAAAAAGATAGAATACTGGTGGCGCGGTGTGGCTATTGTGCGGAATGCCTTGACAAAGTTGGCATGCGCCACTGACCATGACCACAAAGGTATCCAAGTGACTTTTACTTCTGTTGATCATAACACGCGTCAGCCACGGTCAGAGTGTCCAATCACAATGCAGATGTACTAGGCATGATATTGTAGGTGCAAAAAAGATAGAATACTGGTGGCGCGGTGTGGCTATTGTGCGGAATGCCTTGACAAAGTTGGCATGCGCCACTGACCATGACCACAAAGGTATCCAAGTGACTTTTACTTCTGTTGATCATAACACGCGTCAGCCACGGTCAGAGTGTCCAATCACAATGCAGATGTACTAGGCATGATATTGTAGGTGCAAAAAAGATAGAATACTGGTGGCGCGGTGTGGCTATTGTGCGGAATGCCTTGACAAAGTTGGCATGCGCCACTGACCATGACCACAAAGGTATCCAAGTGACTTTTACTTCTGTTGATCATAACACGCGTCAGCCACGGTCAGAGTGTCCAATCACAATGCAGATGTACTAGGCATGATATTGTAGGTGCAAAAAAGATAGAATACTGGTGGCGCGGTGTGGCTATTGTGCGGAATGCCTTGACAAAGTTGGCATGCGCCACTGACCATGACCACAAAGGTATCCAAGTGACTTTTACTTCTGTTGATCATAACACGCGTCAGCCACGGTCAGAGTGTCCAATCACAATGCAGATGTACTAGGCATGATATTGTAGGTGCAAAAAAGATAGAATACTGGTGGCGCGGTGTGGCTATTGTGCGGAATGCCTTGACAAAGTTGGCATGCGCCACTGACCATGACCACAAAGGTATCCAAGTGACTTTTACTTCTGTTGATCATAACACGCGTCAGCCACGGTCAGAGTGTCCAATCACAATGCAGATGTACTAGGCATGATATTGTAGGTGCAAAAAAGATAGAATACTGGTGGCGCGGTGTGGCTATTGTGCGGAATGCCTTGACAAAGTTGGCATGCGCCACTGACCATGACCACAAAGGTATCCAAGTGACTTTTACTTCTGTTGATCATAACACGCGTCAGCCACGGTCAGAGTGTCCAATCACAATGCAGATGTACTAGGCATGATATTGTAGGTGCAAAAAAGATAGAATACTGGTGGCGCGGTGTGGCTATTGTGCGGAATGCCTTGACAAAGTTGGCATGCGCCACTGACCATGACCACAAAGGTATCCAAGTGACTTTTACTTCTGTTGATCATAACACGCGTCAGCCACGGTCAGAGTGTCCAATCACAATGCAGATGTACTAGGCATGATATTGTAGGTGCAAAAAAGATAGAATACTGGTGGCGCGGTGTGGCTATTGTGCGGAATGCCTTGACAAAGTTGGCATGCGCCACTGACCATGACCACAAAGGTATCCAAGTGACTTTTACTTCTGTTGATCATAACACGCGTCAGCCACGGTCAGAGTGTCCTAACACAGTGTAGATATACCGGGCATGACCTCACACGTATAAACAAGGTAGAATACTGGTGGCTCGGTGTGGCTATTGTGCACAATGCCTTGACAAAGTTGGCATGTGCCACTGACCATGACCACAAATGTATCCAAGTGACTTTTACTTCTATTGATCATAACACGAGTCAGCCACAGTCAGAGTGTCCAATCACAGTGCAGATGTACTAAGCATGATCTTGCATGTGCAAACAAGGTAGAATACTGGTGGCTCGGTGTGGCTATTATGCGCAATGCCTTGACAAAGTTGGCATGTGCCACTGACCATGACGACAAAGTTTACCAAGTGACTTTGACTTATGCGAATCATAACACGAGTCAGCCACAGTTAGAGTACCCAATCAAAGCGCACATCTAATATGTATGACCTTGCAGGTATAAACAAGGTAAAAAATCGGTGGCTTGGCACGGCTATTGTGTGCAATGCCTTGACAAAGTTGGCATGTGCCACTGACCATGACCACAAGTGTATCCAAGTGAATTTTACCTTTATTGTTCACAACAGGAGTCAGCCACGGTCAGAGTATCCAAACAGAGTGCAGATGTACTAGGCATGATATTGTAGGTGCAAAAAAGATAGAATACTGGTGGCGCGGTGTGGCTATTGTGCGGAATGCCTTGACAAAGTTGGCATGTGCCACGGAGCATGAACACAAAGTTTACCAAGTGACTTTAACTTCTAGGAATCGTAACACAAGTCAGCCACGGTCAGAGTGCCCAATCACAGTATACATCTAATATGCATGACCTTCCAGGTATGAACAAGTTAAAAAACTGGTGGCTTGGCACGGCTATTGTGCGCAATGCCTTGACAAAGTTGGCATGTGCCACTGACCGTGACCACAAAGTTTACCAAGTACCTCAAATGGCTCTGAATCATAACACGAGTCTGCCACGGTCAGAGTGTCCAATCACAGTGCACATATACCGGGCATGGCCTTGCACGTGTAAGCTATCATACAAGTGGCTCGGTGTGGCTATTGTGCGCAATGCCTCGACAAAGCTGGCATGTCCCACTGACCATGACCACAAATATATCCAAGTGAGTTTTACTTCTATTGATCATAACACGAGTCAGCCACGGTCAGAGTGCCCAATCACAGTGCAGATTTACTAGGCAGGATCTTGCATGTGCAAACAAGGTAGAATACTGGTGGCTTGGTGTGGCTATTGTGCGCAATGCCTTGAAACGTTTGGCATGTGCCACTGACAATGACCACAAAATTTACCAAGTGACATTAACTTCTACCAATCATTACAGGAGTCAGCCACGGTCAGAGTACCCAATCACAGTGCACATATAATATATATGACGTTGCAGGTATAAACAGGGTAAAAAACCGGTGTCTTAGCACAACTATTGTGCGCAATGCCTTGACAAAGTTGGCATGTGCCACTTACCATGACCACAAAGTTTACCAAGTACCTTAAACGGCTATGAATCATAACACGAGTCAGCCATGGTCAGAGTGTCCAATCATAGTGCAAATATACTGGGCATGACCTTACAGGTATAAACAAGGTAGAATATTGGTGGCTCGGTGTGGCTATTATGTGCAAGGCCTTGACAAAGTTGGCATATACCACTGACCATGACCACAAATGTATCCAAGTGACTTTTACTTCTATTGATCATGACACGAGTCAGCCGCGGTCAAAGTGTCCAATCAAAGTGCAGATATAGTAGGCATGATCTTTCAGGTGCAAACAAGGCAGAATACTGGTGGCTCGGTTTGGCTATTGTGCGTAATGCCTTGACAGAGTTGGCATGTGCCACTGACCATGACCACGAAGTTTACCAAGTGACTTTTAACTTCCATGAATGGTAACACGAGTCAGCCACAGTCAGAGTGACCAATCACAATTCAGATGTATTAGGCATGGCCTTGCAGGTATAAACAGGATAAAAAACCGATGGTTTGGCGCAGATATTGTGCGCAATGCCTTGACAAAGTTGGCATGTGCCACTGACCATGACCACAAAGTTAACCAAGTACCTTAAATGGCTATGAACAAGGTTGAATACTGGTGGCTCGGTGTGGCTATTGTGCGCAATACCTTGATAAAGTTGGCATGTGCCACTGACCATGACCACAAATGTATCCAAGTGACTTTTACATCTATTGATCAATCAGAGTGCACATCTAATATGCATGACCTTGCAGGTATAAACAAGGTAAAAAACGGATGGCTTGGCACGACTACTGTGCGCAATGCCTTGACAAAGTTGGCATGTGCCACTGACCATGACCACAAAGTTTACCAAGTGACTTTAGCTTCTACGAATCGTAACACGAGTCAGCCGCAGTCAGAGTGCACAATCACATTTCAGATGTACTAGGCGTGACCTTGCAGGTATGTACAAGGTAAAAAACCGGTGGCTTGGCACAGCTATTGTGCGCAATTCCTTGAAAAAGTTGGCATGTGCTACTGACTATGACCACAAAGTGTACCAAGTACCTTAAACAGCTATGACTCATAACACGAGTCAGCCACGGTCAGAGTGTCCAATCACAGTGCAGATGTACTAAACATGATCTTGCAGGTACAAACAAGGTAGAATACTGGCGTCTTGGTGTGGCTATTGTGCGCAATGACTTAACAAAGTTGGCATGTGCCACTGACCATGACCACAACGTTTACCAAGTGACTTTAACTTCTACGATTTGTAACACGTGTCAGCCACAGTCAGAGTGCCCAATCACAGTGCACATCTTATATGCATGACCTTGCAGGTATACACAAGGTACAAAACCGGTGGCTTGGCACGGCTATTAAGCGCAATGCATTGACAAAGTTGGCATGTACCACTGACCATGACCACACGGTTTACCAAGTGACTTTAACTTCTACATATGGTAACACGAGTCAGCCACTGTCAGAGTGTCTAATCATAGTGCACATCTGATATGCATGACGTTGCTGGTCTAATAAGGTAAAAAACCGGTGGCTTGGCACGGCTATTGTGCACAATGCCTTGACAAAGTTGGAATGTGCCACTGACCATGACCACAAAGTTTACCAAGTGACTTTAACTTCTACGAATCGTAACACGAGTCAGCCACATTCAGAGTGCCCAATCACAGTGTACATCTAATATGCATGATCTTAAAGGTATAAACAAGGGAAAAAACCGTTGGCCTGGCACGGCTATTGTGTGCAATGCCTTGACAAAGTTTGCATGTGCCACTGACCATGACCACAAAGTTCACCAAGTACCTTAAACGGCTAAGAATCATAACACGCGTCAGCCACGATCCGAGTGTCCAATCACAGTGCATATGTACTAGGCATGATCTTGCAGGTGCAAACAAGGTAGAATACTGGTGGCTCGGTGTGGCTATTGTGCGCAATGCCTTGACAAAGTTGGCATGTGCCACTGACCATGACCACAATTGTATCCAACTGACTTTTACTTCTATTGATCATGACACGAGTGAGCCATGGTCAGAGTGTCCAATCATAGTGCAGATATACAAGGCATGATCTTGCAGGTACAAACAATGTAGAGTACTAGTGGCTCGGTGTGGCTATTATGTGCAATGCCTTGACAAAGTTGGCATGTGCCACTGACCATGCCCACAAAGTTTACCAATTGACTTGAACTTCTACAAACCCTAACACGAGTCAGCCATGGTCAGAGTGGCCAATCTCGGTGCACATCTAATATGCATGACCTTGCAGGTATGAACAAGGTAAAAAACCGGTGGCTTGGCACGGCTATTGTGCGCAACGCCTTGACAAAGGTTGCATGTGCCACTGACCATGACCACAATTGTATCCAACTGACTTTTATTTCTATTGATCATGACACGAGTCAGCCACGGTCAGAGTGTCCAATCATAGTGCAGATATACAATGCATGATCTTGCAGGTGCAAACAATGTAGAGTACTAGTGGCTCGGTGTGGCTATTATGTGCAATGCCTTGACAAAGTTGGCATGTGCCACTGACCATGCCCACAAAGTTTACCAATTGACTTGAACTTCTACAAATCATAACACGAGTCAGCCACAGTCAGAGTGTCCAATCACAGTGCAGATATACTGGGCATGACCTCGCAGGTATAAACAAGGTAGAATACTGGTGGCTCGGTGCAGCTATTGTGCGCAATACCTTGACAAAGTTGGCATGTGCTACTGACTATGACCACAAAGTGTACCAAGTACCTTAAACGGCTAAGAATCATAACACGCGTCAGCCACGATCCGAGTGTCCAATCACAGTGCAGATATACTGGGCATGACCTCGCAGGTATAAACAAGGTAGAATACTGGTGGCTCGGTGCAGCTATTGTGCGCAATACCTTGACAAAGTTGGCATGTGCTACTGACTATGACCACAAAGTGTACCAAGTACCTTAAACGGCTAAGAATCATAACACGCGTCAGCCACGATCCGAGTGTCCAATCACAGTGCAGATATACTGGGCATGACCTCGCAGGTATAAACAAGGTAGAATACTGGTGGCTCGGTGCAGCTATTGTGCGCAATACCTTGACAAAGTTGGCATGTGCTACTGACTATGACCACAAAGTGTACCAAGTACCTTAAACGGCTAAGAATCATAACACGCGTCAGCCACGATCCGAGTGTCCAATCACAGTGCAGATATACTGGGCATGACCTCGCAGGTATAAACAAGGTAGAATACTGGTGGCTCGGTGCAGCTATTGTGCGCAATGCCTTGACAAAGTTGGCATGTGCCACTGACCACAACCACAAAGTTTACCAAGTGACTTCAACTTCTACGAATAATAACACGAGTCAGCCACGGTCAGAGTACCTAGTCACAGTTCAGATGTAATAGGCATGACCTTACAGGTATAAACAAGGCAAAAACCCGGTGGCTTGGCACGGCTATTGTGCGCAATGTCTTGACAAAGTTGCCATGTGCCACTAACCATGACCACAAAGTTTACCAAGTACATTAAACGGGTATGAATCATAACACGTGTCAGCCACGGTCAGAGTGTCCAATGACAGTGCAGATATAATGGGCATGACCTTGCATGTATAAACAAGGTAGAATTCTGGTGGATCAGTGTGGCTATTGTGTGCAATGCCTTGACAAAGTTGGCATGTGTCACTGACCATGACCACAAATGTATCCAAGTGACTCTACTTCTATTGATCATAACACGAGTCAGCCATGGTGAGAGTGTCCAATCACAGTGCAGATGTATTAGGCATGATCTTGCAGGTACAAACAAGGTTAAATACCGGTGGCTTTGTGTGGCTATTGTGCGCAATGCCTTGACGAAGTTGGCATGTGCCACTGACCATGACCACAAAGTTTACCAAGGTACTTTAACTTCTACGAATCGTAACACGAGTCAGCCACAGTCAGAGTGTCCAATCACGGTGCACATCTAACATGCATGACCTTGCAGGTATAAACAAGGTAAAAAACCGGTGGCTTGGCACAGCTATTGTGCGCAATGCCTTGAAAAAATTGGCATGTGCCACTGACCATGACCACAAAGTTTACCAAGGTACTTTAACTTCTACGAATCGTAACACGAGTCAGCCACAGTCAGAGTGTCCAATCACGGTGCACATCTAACATGCATGACCTTGCAGGTATAAACAAGGTAAAAAACCGGTGGCTTGGCACAGCTATTGTGCGCAATGCCTTGAAAAAATTGGCATGTGCCACTAACCATGACCACAACGTTTACCAAGTGACTCTAACTTCTAGCGATCATAACACGAGTCAGCCACATTCAGAGTGCCCAATCACGGTGCACATCTAACATGCATGACCTTGCAGGTATTTACAAGGTAAACAACCGGTGGCTTTGCACAGCTGTTGTGCGCAATGCCTTGACAATGTTGGCATGTGCCACTGACCATGACCACAAAGTTTACCAAGTGACTTTAGCGTCTACGAATCGTAACACGAGTCAATCACGGTCAGAGTACCCAATAGCAGTGCACATCTAATATGCATGACCTTGCAGGTATAACCGGTTAAAAAACCGGTTGCTTGGCACGACTATTGTGCACAATGCCTTGACAAAGATGGCATCTGCCACTGATAATGACCACAAAGTTTACCAAGTGACTTTAACTTCTACAAACTGTAACACAAGTCAGCCACAGGCAGAGTGCCTCATCACAGTTCAGTTGTACTAGGCATGACCTTGCAGGTATAAACAAGGTAAAAAACCGGCGGCTTGGTACGGCTATTGTGCGCAATGCCTTGACAAAGTCGGCATGTGCCACTGACCATGACCACAAAGTTTACCAAGTACCTTAAACGGCTATGACTCATAACTCGAGACAGCCACGGTGAGAGTGTCCAATCACAGTGCAGATGTACTAGGCATGATCTTGCAGGTATAAACAATATAGAATACTGGTGTCTCGGTGTGGCTATTGTGCGCAATGACTTGACAAAGTTGGCACGTGCCACTGACCATGACCACAAAGCTTACAAAGTGACTTTAACTTATACAAATCGTAACACGAGTCAGCCATGGTCAGAGTGCCCAAGCACAGTGCACATCTAATATGCATGACGTTGCAGGTATACACAAGGTAAAAAACTGGTGGCTTGGCACGGCTATTGTCCGCAATGCCTTGACAAAGTTTGCATGTCCCTCTGACCATGACCACAATCACCAGTCAACCACTGTCAGAGTGTCCAATCATTGTACACATCTAATATGCATGACGTTACTGGTATAAAAAGGTAGAAACCGGTGGCTTGGCACGGCTATTGTGCGCAATGGCTTCACAAAGTTGGCATGTGCCACTGACCATGACCACAAAGTTTACCAAGTACATTAAACGGCTATGAATTATAATACGAGTCAGCCACGGTCAGAATGTCCAATCACAGTGCAGATATACTAGGCATAACCTTACGGGTTTAAACAAGGTAGAATACTGGTGGCTCGGTGTCGCTCTTGTGCGCACTGTCTTGATAAAGTTGGCATATGCCACTGACCATGACCACAAATGTATCCAAGTGACGTTTACGTCTATTGATCATAACACGAGTCATCCACGGTCAGAGTGACCAATCACAGTGCAGATATATTAGGCATGATCTTGCAGGTGCAAACAAGGTAAACCACCGGTGGCTTGGTGTGACTATTGTGCGCAATGCCTTGACAAAGTTGGCATGTGCCACCGACCATGACCACAAGGTTTACCAAGTGACTTTAACTTTTACGAATCATAACACGAGCCAGCCACGCTCAGAGTGCCCAATCACATTGCACATCTAACATGCATGACCTTGCAGGTATATTGAAGGTAAAAAACCGGTGGCTTGGCACGGCTATTGTGCACAATGCCTTGACAAAGTTGGCATGTTCCACTGACCATGACCACAAAGTTTACCAAGTGACTTTAACTTCTACGAATGGTAACACGAGTCAGCCACGTTCAGAGTGCCCAATCACAGTGCACGTCTAATATGCATGACCTTACAGGTATAAACAAGGGAAAAAACCATTGGCTTGACACGGCTATTGTGCGCAATGCCTTGACAAAGTTTTCATGTGCCACTGACCATGACCACAAAGTTTGCCAAGTACCTTAAGCGGCTATGAATCATAACACGAGTCAGACACGGTCAGAGTGTCCAATCACATTGCAGATGTAGTAGGCATGATCTTGCAGGTAGAAACAAGGTAGAATACTGGTGGCTCGAAGTGGCTATTGTGCGTAATGCCTTGACAAAGTTGGCATGTGCCACTGACCATGCCCACAAAGTGAACCAAGTGACTTTAACTTCTAAAAATCGTAACACGAGTCAATCATGGTCAGAGTGCCCAATCACAGTGCACATCTTATATGTATGAACTTGCAGGTATAAACAAGGTAGAAAACCGGTGGCTTGGCATGGCTATTGTGCGCAATGCTTTGACAAAGTTGGCATGTGCCACTGACCATGACCACAGAGTTTACCAAGTGACTTGAACTTCTACAAACCGTAACACAAGTCAGCCACATTCAGAGTGTCCAATCACAGTGCACATCTAATATGAATGACCGTGCCAACTGCTTGGCACGGCTATTGTGCGCAATGCCTTGACAAAGTTGGCATGTGCCACTGACCATGACCACAAAGTTTACCAAGTACCTTAAATGGCTATGAATCATAACACGAGTCAGCCACAGTCAGAGTGTCCAATCACAGTTAAGATGTACTAGGCTTGATCTTCCAGGTGCAACCAAGGTACCCTACTGCTCGAGGTATTCAATTTTAAATGTTTTTCTGGTCATTGAAAGTGTGCCAAAAAATCGTTTGATGAAATTAAAATGTTACAAAAATACTTTGAATATGTTTTTGGTCAGATCGTGGTGCAGGAAATGTTCACACATGTTTCACATCACATGTTGGTTCACAATCTCTGTAGAGTCATTCGTGGTAGGGAACGACAAATATGCGTGAACAACCATCTGTACAAAATGACAAACCCACGTAACACGACAGACACCTTGACCCGTTGGTGATCCTTATTATTTCTTTGTACAATGGAATATCTCGTTGAAATATTGGATTTCTGCAGAAATGATTATGGTCCTTTCGTTGAATTCAATGTGTCAGTTGAATGTCAATTCGTTCACTTATGATTTCGAAAATAATACTGAACCGAAATTTTCCATCTAATTCATACATTTCATAATCAGGCAAATCACTATCATTGAGTTCCTTGAGCAGTAGGTAGAATACTGGTGGTTTGGTGTAGCTATTGTGCGCAATGCCTTGACAAAGTTGGCATGTGCCACTGACCATGACCACAAAGTTTACCAAGCGACTTTAACTTATACGTATCGTAACACGAGTCAGCCACGGTCAGAGTGCCCAATCACAGTGCACATCTAATATGCATTACCTTGCAGGTATAAACAAGGTGAAAATCCGGTGGCTTGGTATGGCTATTGTGCGCAATGCCTTGACAAAGTTCGCATGTGCCACTGACCATGACCACAAAGTTTACCAAGTACATTAAACGGCTATGAATCATAACACGAGTCAGCCACGGTCAGAGTGTCCAATCACAGTGCACATGAACTAGGCATGATCTTGCAGGAACAAACAAGGTAGAATATTGGTGGCTCGGTGTGGCTATTGTGCGCAATGCCTGGACAAAGTTGGCATGTGCCACTGACCATGACCACAAAGTTTACCAAGTACATTAAACGGCTATGAATCATAACACGAGACAGCCACTGTCAGAGTATCCAATCACTGTGCAGATATACTGGGCATGACCTCGCATGTATAAACAAGGTAGAATACTGGTGGCTCGGTGCAGCTATTGTGCACAATGCCTTGAAAAAGTTGGGATGTGCCACTGACAATGACCACAAAGTTTACCAACTGACTTTAACTCCTACGAATCATAACACGAGTCAGCCACGGTCAGAGTACCCAATCACAGTTCAGATGTACTAGGCATGACATTACAGGTATAAACAAGGTAAAAAACAGGTGGCTTCGCACGGCTATTGTGCGCAATGTCTTGACAAAGTTGGTATGTGCCACTGACCATGACCACAAAGATTGCCAAGTACATTAAACGGCTATGAATCATAACACGGGTCAGCCACGGTCAGAGTGTCCAATCACAGTGCAGATATAATGGGCATAACCTTGCATGTATAAACAAAATAGAATACTGGTGGATCGGTGTGGCTATTTTGTGCAATGCCTTGACAAAGTTGGTATGTGCCACTGACCATGACCAAAAATGTATCCAAGTGACTTTACTTCTATCGATCATAACACGACTCAGCCACGGTCAGAGTGTCCAATCACGGTGCAGATGTACTAGGCATAATCTTGCAGGTACAAACACAGTAAAACACCGGTGGCTTGGCATGGCTATTGTGTGCAATGCCTTGACAAAGTTTGCATGTGCCACTGACCCTGACCACAAAGTTTACCAAGTGATTTTAACTTATACGAATCGTAACACGAGTCAGCCACGGTCAGAGTGTCCAATCACGGTGCACATCTCACATGCATGACCTTGCAGGTATAAACAAGGTAAAAAACCGGTGGCTTGGCACAGCTATTGTGCGCAATGCGTTGACAAAATTGGCATGTGCCACTGACCATGACCACAAAGTTTACCAAGTGACTTTAACTTATACAAATCGTAACACGGGTCAGCCACACTCAGAGTACCCAATCACGGTGCACATCTAATATGCATGACCTTGCAGGTATAAACAAGGTAAAAACCCGGTGGCTTGGCACGGCTATTGTGCGCAATGCCTTGACAAAGTTGGCATGTGCCACTGACCATGACCAAAAATGTATCCAAGTGACTTTACTTCTATCGATCATAACACGACTCAGCCACGGTCAGAGTGTCCAATCACGGTGCACATCTAACATGCATGACCTTGCATGTATAAACAAGGGAAAAAACCGGTGGCTTGGCACAGCTATTGTGCGCAATGCGTTGACAAAGTTTGCATGTGCCACTGACCCTGACCACAAAGTTTACCAAGTGACTTTAACTTATACAAATCGTAACACGGGTCAGCCACAGTCAGAGTATCCAATCACGGTGCACATCTAACATGCATGACCTTGCATGTATAAACAAGGGAAAAAACCGGTGGCTTGGCACAGCTATTGTGCGCAATGCGTTGACAAAGTTTGCATGTGCCACTGACCCTGACCACAAAGTTTACCAAGTGACTTTAACTTATACAAATCGTAACACGGGTCAGCCACAGTCAGAGTATCCAATCACGGTGCACATCTAACATGCATGACCTTGCATGTATAAACAAGGGAAAAAACCGGTGGCTTGGCACGGATACTGTGCGCAATGCCTTGACAAAGATGGCATGCGCCTCTGACCATGACCACAAATGTATCCAAGTGACTTTTACTTCTATTGATCATAACACGAGTCAGCCACGGTCAGAGTGTCAAATGACAGTGCAGATGTACTAGGCATGATCTTGCAAGTGCAAACAAGGTACCCTACTGCTCGAGTTATTTCATTTTAAATGTTTTTCTGGTCATTGAAATTGTGTCAAAATTTGTTCGATGAAATAAAAATGTCACACAAATATTTTGAATATGTTTTCCGGTGAAATCACTGTTGAGGAATTGTTCACTCACATTTCACATCACATGTTTGTTCACATTCTTCGTAGAGTTATTTGTGGTAAGGAACTACAAATAGGCGTGAACAGCCATATGTACAAAATGACAAACCCACGTAACACCACACACTCCTAGACCCGTCGGTGGTCCTTAGTGTTTCTTTGTACAATAGAAGATATCGTTGAAATATTGGATTTCTGCAAAAATGATCCTGGGCCTTTTGTTGAATTCAAAGTGTCAGTTGAATGTCAATTCGTTCACTTAGGATTCCAAAAACAATACTGAGCCCAATTTTTCAATCTAATTCATAGATGTCATAATCAGGCAAACCTCTATCGTTGAATTCCTTGAGCAGTAGGTAGAATACTGGTGGTTCGGTGTGGCTATTGTGTGCAATGCCTTGACAAAGTTGGCATGTGCCACTGACCATGACCACAAGGTTTACCAAGCGACTTTAACTTGTACGTATCGTAACACGAGTCAGCCACGGTCAGAGTGCCCAATTTGAGTGCACATCTAACATGCATGACCTTGCAGGTGTAAACAAGGTAAAAATCCGGTGGCTTGGCACGGCTATTGTGTGCAATGCCTTGACAAAGTTTGCATGTGCCACTGACCATGACCACAAAGTTTACCAAGTACATTAAACGGCTACGAATCATAACACGAGTCAGCCACAGTCAGAGTGTCCAATCACAGTGCACATGAACTCGGCTTGATCTTGCAGGTACAAACAAGGTAGAATACTGGTTACTCGGTGTGGCTATGGTGCGCAATGCCTTGACAAAGTTGGCATGTGCCACTGACCATGACCACAAAGTTTACCAAGTACATTAAACGGCTATGAATCATAACACAAGACAGCCACTGTCAGAGTATCCAATCACTGTGCAGATATACTGGACATGACCTCGCATGTATAAACAAGGTAAAATACTGGTGGCTCGGTGCAGCTATTGTGCGCGGTGCCTTGACAAAGTTGGGATGTGCCACTGACCATGACCACAAAGTTTACCAAGTGACTTTAACTTCTATGAATCATAACACGAGTCACCCACGGTCAGAGTACCCAATCACAGTTCAGGTGTACTAGGCATGACACTACAGGTATAAACAAGGTAAAAAACAGGTGGCTTGGCACGGCTATTGTGCGCAATGTCTTGACAAAGTTGGTATGTGCCACTGACCATGACCACAAAGTTTACCAAGTACATTAAACGGCTATGGACCATAACACGGGTCAGCCACGGTCAGAGTCTCCAATCACAGTGCAGATATAATGGGCATGACCTTGCATGTATAAACAAAATAGAATACAGGTGGATCGGTGTGGCTATTTTGTGCAATGCCTTGACAAAGTTGGTATGTGCCACTGACCATGACCCAAAATGTATCCAAGTGACTTTACTT